>BRDA01078555.1:0-42977 GCA_036984385.1 Crenuchus spilurus
TGTTCAAGAAACATGAGTGTCTGCAATATCTACAGACCATTTAGCAATTAATTATAACCTTTGTATAAACTTTAATGGCAAAATTCAGTTCAGCTCCTGTGAATTACAAACCCTGCGTTAAGCCATGTTTGAAAATGCTGTGTGAAGCAGATGTGGTGGGCGTGGCTCTGTCTCAGAGGCGGACTCAAAGCTGCTGTTAGTGACCAATGGAAATTCAAGGCTAATCCCACCTTCTAAGTCCCACCCACACGTGAAAAGTGTTTCAAAAGTCAGAAGCAAAAAAATGCGGAGCAGAAGCAAAGAGAGATTCCAGAAGCAAAAAACCAAAAATAATGAAACCAAATTTTTTTGAAAAATTTAAAAAAACAAAAATAAGGAAACCAAAATTTGTGGAAAAATAAAAAACAAAAACAAAAATAATGAAACCAAAAATTACTTTATGGTCTTGTTTCTGTGGATTTTGCTTGCATTTTGCTTGTTTCTGTTGATTTTGCTTGCATTTTGCTTGTTTCTGTGGATTTTGCTTGCATTTTGCTTGTTTCTGTGGATTTTGCTTGCATTGCTTGCTTTGCTATTGTGAAACTTTTGACACAAAAATCACTCCATAGATTTCTGACTGAAACTTTATTAACTGATATTTAGAAAATAGAAGCGCTAATATAAGATCACTCATGAGACTCCACCTGCATATATAAAGAACTAACCCGTCTTCTCGCTCTGCTATTTTCAATAGCTGATGTTACGACACTCTCCTCTTTCCTCCTCACCACCACCAGTGCAGTCCTGGTCCTGTTGCTTGGGGGTTTGCTCAACCCCTTGCCTTCCTTCTACTCAGCCTGATGCTCTGAGACCCAGACTCAGGACAGGTTTACACCAAAAAGACTTTCAAACCTTATTAATTACTAACATATAATTGTACAAATCAAGAAAATCTGTGGCATTCTAATTTCCTGACTTTTCAAGACAGAATGTGTTGTCTTACTTGCTCTAATTTTTGGAATACCAATAAAAAGTCACTGGCATGTTGCCCAGTAATACTTGGCATAAGCATAACATTGCAAATCCTACAGGAGTGCTAGTAGACATTAGCATTATCATGTCATTAGTAATTGGAACATCCTTTAATTGACTGGAAGATCCCCTGCTTTACTGTACATTCAAGAAGCTGATTTAGCCTCTGTCTGGTTATGTGCTTTTGGTGTGCCAAAATCCAAAGCTAAGGTCTACACAAACGACAGATACGATCTAGCTCTACATATTACGCTACATTAGATATTCTGAGGTGTGTGTGTGTGTGTGTGTGTAGGTGGGTGGGATAAAGCTAAAATGTCAGGGTGATTTGAGGTGTGGAGAGACTTACACAGATGCAGAAGCGCTGCTCTGCTCAAAATCACGGTGACAATGCAGGCAAAACTTAGACTAATATTTTAAGCACTGGCCCAGATGTGCATGCAAGGTCACTCACCTCATATTTAAAGATTCTTCTTTTTTATTTATTTTTATCTATAAAGTTACAGCTCTCCAAAATAAGTAATATAGGTTAGCAGATGATGTGAAAAATCAACAAAAATAAAAGCTTAAAAATGAACAAAATTCTAAAGTGATGCTCTGAGAGAAACTGAAACAGAAGCAGTGGTGATTCAGTGCCGCAGAGGCTAATTCCCCTTTCTCAGGTTACAGGCTTGGTGGAAAATATGGCTTTTTTCATGATTCAGCATGAAGTTGAACAAAAACCATACATCTTTTTCTCAGATCTTTTAACATTCTTACGAAACTGAACCCTTTCATTGTGCATGACATTAGCATGTGCTGCAGAAAATGTAGCAAATTATACATCATTGTTTTGTAACAGCATTCAATCATGCTTTTTAGTTTTATTTAATTGAGTTATGACTGCAAGTGTTTCCAAGTGTCATAGAGTGACTCAAGGTTGGGCTGTAAACATTGCGCTGGAAGATAAATACACAGCAGCCAGCTCAGCCAGAGAAACCTAAACAGAGTCAAAGCAAATGGCTTCAGTTTAGCTTTTAAACTTATGGTCATGTGAAGGCAGAACACAAAAGGCATTTTTAAAGCTTGACTTGTCACTGCTCTCTCTGCTCACTCTTCCCCTGCATAAGTTTTACAGTAACTCTGAGTTTTACCCTTTTCATGTCTGCCAAGTGGAGCTTAAAATCCCATCAAGTCTGCCACGTAGACACTAGCTGCCTGAGTCCAGGCTTGGCTGCAACATGTCTCTGCTGGATTTCAATATGAGGTTTATACACATACTCACACTCACACACACAGACAATCAGACTCGCAAAAAAGAACGCACATATGTACATACACCAACCCACACAGTCACATGCAGTTGAATCGGCCTCCATGCAAGTACACTGATGAACCAAAACATTATAACCACAAACAAATAAAGGGAATAACATTCATTATCTAATAACAATAGTGCATGTCAAGATCAGGGATGTATTGAGTGTTAAGTGAACAGTCGATTCTCATAGTCATGTGTTGGATGAATAAATGGGAAGATTATGAAGACAAGTAATCAAGTGGCCTGATGACAGGGTCAGAGCATCTCTAAATTGGTAAGGTTTGTGGGTAATTCCCAGTCAGCAGTGGAGAGTACCTACCAACAGTGAGCTCCAAATTCCCCAGTTCTCAATTTAATTGAGCATCCGTGCAAGTCTGATCCACACAGCACCACATCAACTCATACAAACTGGCACCAGATACCACAGAACACCTTCAGAGTCCAGGCCTCAATGGTTTGGAGCTATTCTCGCAGAAGGCTCAGAGCACTAATGTTTTATGGTGACACCTAATGGTTAAATAATATTTTGTTGAGTGAAAATAAATGTATGCTTCCTCTACTAGCAAACTTACTGTCAGAGTTCAGGGGCCAACTTGTATGTTTTTCTCTGCTTTGTTTACATTGTGTGTTGGCCTCTATGCCATGTGCATGTCTTTGCCTTATTTATCTGCCTTTGCCTGATAAAACCACGCCCATAATCAAAGTATTCACCTGTGTCTGGTATGTTGTCAAGTTTGCTTCTCTTTGCACCTGTCCTTACCCTTATCAACCTGTCGATATGTATTCTTGCATTTGCCTTTGTACCTTGTTGAGTCTCATCATAGCATCATTACCAGCGTCACACTTCATTAGTACTCTGCAGACATACCGACATGACAAAATTCATTTCTTAACCATAACCCTAACCCTAACCCTTTGGGTGGGGGGAGGGGGAACATTGCCAGGGCACCTTGGGGTATTAAAGGACATTAGTCTTTTCATATAGCCTTGGCAACAGATCATCTATGCTCCTATGCCCACCACTGACTGACTGGTCAATGGGTTCAGGATAAGCTTGCTTGCTTTTGGGAGCAAAAGCTTGCTTTTGGGAGTTTGATTTTGGGAGATTTTATGTAATTTGTGGACATCAAGGAGCCCCTATCAATATGCAAGAGACTCCCGGAACTTCAGGGAGATTTGGGATGTCCAACTCTATAGTCAGTCTTGTTGGTATTTAGGTTTATCTTCTGTTAAATTAAACCTTTGCTTGCTCTTATCCAACCACCAACATGCTCATGACTCTTACCTGTGCTGTTTTTCTACACAATTTAGTGAGCAATTTATTGGCAGCATGTAGTTTTTTCCACATATATTAGTGCATCTCCAAAAATGTTAATATGAAAAAGTTAATAAATTAATTCAAAAAGGTAAACTGTCATATTTTATATCACATATAAAGTGACATATGTCAAGCCTTTTTTTGTTGTTTTAATGTTGATACTGTTTGAATAGTAAGTTACTCAAACATAAAGGGATTCTGGATTTTTGAATTTCATAAGCTACACATGGGCAGCTTAGTGGTTAGAAGCTTATTGGCTAAGCCCGGTTGCAGAAAAGGACAATAAAAGAGACTGTCAGGGGTTGCAAGGCCAGAACACTTTTGATGCTGTAACGGATGGATCCATCTTTTACGTAAGCTCTCAATAAATAATTTCTTTCACTCCATTCTCTCATCAGTCGCCCGTTATTTCCACCAAACCTCTTAGCACTGAGGTCTTGGGTTCGAGTCCCCATCTGGGAGGAGTTTCCATGTTCTCCTCATATCTACATTAGAGGCCCCAGTTTCTACCCAAAAACATGGCCTTTAGGTGAATTTGGTACTCTAAATTGTGCGTGTGTCTGGATACAATTAAATAAGTGTAATGTCCTGCCCAGCGCCCAATAAACGATTATGGGGACTCACCATGACTCTAACTGGGATTAAGTGATAGGATGGCTAAGCTATATACCATACTGATCAACATTCAAGTAAAAAAGGCTTGAAAAGTCATTTGACATGTAATGAATATAAAATATAATAGTTTACCTTTATATATTTGGAATAGTGTTTCAGGGGTGTCAAAACTTTTGAATGTTGTATGTTTATGTGCACACATACACACGTTCCAGTCAATACTGCCACAAATGCGTTCATACAAGCCATCTCTACTGAATGAAAGTCTCCAACTACAGTGAATTACTTTGTTAATGTTAGTCTTGAGCAATGTTATGTCTGCTCTGCAAGGTTACAGATGTTGCAGTGCCCAAAGCCACTATAACATCACACATGCACTGCTGTACATGCCATTAAACTATGTGAGATTTAAGATAACTGGCTCCAATGTCAACTCAACAGAATATTTACCTTTACATAAGATTGCAAAGCAGTGTCTAATGATCAAAAGTACATCCCAAATCTTTTAGTGTCACACTTGAAAGAACAGGTGCGAACAATTATTCTAAAAGTGGCCCTCTGGGAGTAAAGATATGGCTCTAATTAAACAGAGAAACCTCTAACTTCAAAACATCCGCTTCCTAAAAGCAGCACTATATCAACAATTGTGGCTGTTATTACACATAATTTTAAGATAAGATCAAAATAAAGTCCTCAGAACTGGCTAACGGCATTATTTATCAGTATTATGTAGATTGATTACTTGTTAAGTTTACAGTTGCCAGTTTATTATTAAAATGTTCAACTCCAGGAACATTATCAGTAACATTACGGGGTGATGAGAATGGTGCACCACTCTAATAACATCTGGCCAACAGTGGTCCTATGGTCAGCAATAGGTGAAGGGGGAGGACAATTTGTGTAACAGTCAGTAGATCTAAATCTAGACCAACTACCTAAGCTGCCACCAGGAAACATCAGAATGCTTGTAAGAAGCAAACATTCTGAAAGTAACATTAATTGAATGTTCTAATGATGTTCAAACAGTAAAAATTCAGGTAATAAAGTTTTAAAACTGCACTGAAGAGAAACATGTATTGTATGTAAACATATATCAGGTATTTCTAATTAACCTGGAACTCGGTGTCAGAATATTGTGGAAAAAGTTCATTTTTGTTGGTAATTAAATTTTAGAATCATTACATGTAAAGTGACATATTTCAGTGCTTTCTTTCGATCCAATATCTTAAATTATTAGAATATTCCATTGCGAGTTTGAGTAAATGACTATTCAAACAGTATAAATACTGTGTATCTCTCAACTGTCACATTCATAATATCAAGCCTCTCCTCAGATGAAAGTCCTCAGATGAAAGTACATTTTGCATTTCATTTGGAAATCAAGGTTCTAGAGTGTGGAGGAAGAGTGTAGAGACACAGAATCTAATGTGTCTAAAGTCCAGTGTGACGTTTCTGCAGTCTGTGATGGTTTGAGGTGCCATGTCATTTGCTGGTGTTATTCCACTGTTTAATCAAGTCCAAAGTCAACACTATGGAGTCAAAACAGGCTCAGCTTAACACTAGAAGCGCGGATGCTACGAAAATTAAACAGGTATTGTAAATGTAAAACAGGTATTGTAAACATAAGTTTTAAGTATCGTAAACGTAAATGTAAATCTGTAAATGAAACTGTAAAATCCTAAATTAAAAACATAATCATAAATGAAAAATACTGGTTGTAAATGTAATACTTACATTTTTGCTTCTCATTTTTATTTTTAACTTCACAAGTTACGTTTACCATTCACAAATTAAGGTTACGATAAATTTCTTTTTGACCCTTTTTTTGATGGGGGTGGGGATCAACGCTCATTGGCTAGAGGGACAGGATATTATGACATCACTTCAGCTGAAAACAAACCTCCCAAAGTTTTGCGAATTGCATTCAATCATAGCCGTTTTTGGTGAAGGATGAGAACTTTGCACTTTATCGTTTTATTAAATTTATGTTTCATTGTTTGTTAATAAAAATCATTTGCGTTTTTCACACTTTGCAGGATTACTTACTAAAGGGTGGACTTACATAGACAGGGGGGCGGGTAGCAGATCTGAGTTAAGAAGCAGCAGGGTTTTACAATACTTAAAACTTATGTTTACAATACCTGTTTTACGTTTACGCTTAAGCTGAGCCTGTTTTGATGCCATACAACACAGGCATCTATCAGGAGATTTTAGAGCATTTAGAGCATCTTTCATCTTTATGGAGATCTTTTTTTTTTTTTTTTTTTTTTACCTTTTCCAGCAGCTGCCAAAACTACTTCAAAATGGTCTGCTGACCATGATATTACTGTGCTTGATTGACCACCCTACTCATGAACTATAAGCCATAATGATCAACATTAAAACAAATGCCCCTTTACATGTAATGAATATACAATATATTTTACCATTTGAATTTAATTCTAGACAAAAATTTACTTTTTTTTTCATTATATTCTAGTTTCCAGTCAGATGTATGACTGTAGAAAAACCAGCTGCTGACCGTACACTCCAATAGCCCTTCACTCATTCTTTCACATTCCCTGTAAGCCCAATGACCCAGAAGAACTGGAGGCAAATGTGAAGTGACTTTGACACAAACCGAGTCTACCCATGTCCCCACTGTTGAACCCAGCGGGCTAGAGGCTGAGTGATGTGAATCCCTTTTAGAGAAGTTTATGCCTGCCCTCCGCTCACACCTCTCCCACACTCTGCACCAGGGAGAGGGAGAAAGAGAAAGAAAGCTAAAGAAAGCAAGCAGAGAATAGGGATTGCATGTATAGAAAAGCTCTCAGCAGCTAAGTGAGATAACCCCAGAGACCAGAGGCCTGCACTAAAGTGAAGCAGGTTTCAATGCTCTGATCCATTCCATAAGTAAATCATGAAGGTCAAGATTAGCCACTGAGCTTATCCAGGAATTCAAACCCAATCATTTCTGATTTAATTAAGGACCCATCTAACTGTTAACAGCCATAAGCATTTAAAGCAGCAAAATGGATTTGACAGGGATTAAGAAATGAAAATATATTACACAGTGTAATCAGAGAGGGTATGTGCCTAATTAATGTTTACTATGGAGAAGGGCTCAAAAGGTCTTTTTAAATGTACTGGGTGGCTTTGTAAGTGAAAATAAGTGAAAAGACAGAATAATTTATCCTACACAATGATGTTTTTATTGACACTCTTACCTTTTTTTGTTCCCGACTGTAGATGACTAATGTACAGTAACACCTACTTTAACTGGTTATTTTTCTACAGCAAGTCACAATGGAGAACGCTGAAGTTTCCCAGGTTTTTTTCAGTTTCAGGCATTCAAGCCAATGGAACTCCAGTTTTTACTTATTTATTTACGTTAAGTAATATAGTCATTAAAAGTAATGTATATTTGCTCATTTATTTTAATATTATGCTTTGTTGTTTTCTCTGTTGTAATGTTAAAATGTTCAGTCTTCAAAAAAAAACAAAAAAACATTTAGCGTTCTGTGAAGCAACGCCACTGAAGAACCACTTTGGGTTCAATAAAATTGATGGTCTTTTAAACAACCATTTGTTTAAATTGTGTGCAAGTGTGAAACATTTTTAAAGTTAAAAGAAACCCCAAGAATAGAAAAGTTCTATAACAATTTAACAATGAATGACCAAGATTGTATGATCGTAAGGAGCCTTGATGTTTCTTCTCTTGGACAAACAGTGAATATATTTCGTAAGCCTACTTATATTTCACAAGCCTACATAAGCCTACACAATAGTCCTGATACGAGCAAATGAACATCAGTGGTACTAGTGCATCTCCAAAAATTAGAATATTGTGAACAATTTTGTTTGTTTTCATAATTTAATTTTAAAAAATTAACTGTCATCTATCCATCTTCTTAACTGCTGTCCCATATCCCTGTCATTGTTACATATTTTATATTTATTAAATGTAAAGTGAAATATTTCAAGCATTTTTGTTTTAATGTTGATAATATTTGAATAGTAATTTTCTCCAAATTCAATATTTTAATAGTTTTGCGTTCTGGCTTTCAGAATTTAATGAGCTATAAGTCATACTGATCAACAATAAAACAAAAATTGGTTTGAAATCTGTACATCACTTTACATGCAATGAATTTAAAATATGACAGTTTACCTTTCTGAATTAAATGTAAAAATTAAACTTTTTCACAATGTTCTAATTTTATTATGTGGCACTATATGGTTTCCACCACTCAGACATCAGGAGTCCCTGCTGTTGTGTGTTGTAAAGCAGGAGAAGCAGTGCTGACCTCTGGGAGGGAAATCATCTGTGTTACTGATGGCCGGCTTTTTGATGTCGGAGGAGCGGTAGAGGATGTGCTGTCGCCCAGCTCCTCCCTCTTCTTCTCCTGTCATGTCGTCTCCTCCTCTTTCCAGCGGTTCAATAAAGAACTCCTCCTGACCTGCACGGATCATCCCTGCCTGAGAGAGAGAGAGAGAGAGAGAGAAGCCAACCATGAGAAAAGACAGGAGTAGATAAAGAAAGAACAGAGAAACAAGCAGAGGAGAGTAAAAAAGAAAGAATGAGCATTTCATTCACAGACAGGTACAAAAGTCAAGTCAAGTCCATTAAGTGAAGCAGCTCCAGAGGCTATTTCTGTATTCTCACTATATCATATTTTCAATGGCTTTGGAAGAAACCCTCGGGCAACCTGATCTCCAGATCGATCCATCCTCCATCTCCACCTAAATCATGTGCAGAGGCAGCAGCCCTCATTAAAAAAAAACCCTCTGACCCTGCTGGCCATGGCCAAAACCAGAAGCACACTCATATCCCCCAAGAACCTGCCCTTCTGTGCTCAGAGCCAAAGGTAAGCTCCCAGTGTTTACACAATTAAACAGAATGGGTGGGCAAAAGAGAGAAAAAGGAAATTCAAAGAGTGAAACAAGATCAATACTGAAAATGTGTCTTCTGACTGCGAACTCCGCTGGCAGGCCGATATGCTTGACAGTTTCCTGTTCAGTTCTCACTGTATCTGGTTAAGGTTGTCTGTTTGAATGACAGGGTGCGCTCCAGTGCCTGAGGCACAGTGTGCATAGCAAGCAGAGAGAGAGAGAAAGAGAGAGAGAGGGAGAGAGAGAAATGGGAGTGGGAAGAGGGGGGCCTTTGTGGGGCTGATTGATCAAAGACCAAAGATAAGACCCTTCACAGTACCTATGACTTATTGGCTTTTCTCCCCATCAGATGACCAGGATGTCCAAGCCAATGGCCATAGTCACATTTGCAACCCCCCTGTATGGGTACATCATATTTCTTCAGAATAGATTCAACTTTCTCAAAGGTCACCTTGATACATGTTGTAATCTGGGGCACAGTTAAATGTCACATATGCTGGCATGAAGACTAGCAATCACATATTCCACAAAGCAGGATAGCTTAGTATTGTGGATCATCTATTAGGAATGTGATGCTGCTCTTTTCGCATTGGACAGGTTTAAACTTTGGGCTTTAAACAGAGTCTAAACTCTGCTTTGGGGGATTCCTCCAGGTTTTCAGAAGAGCAAGAAGCTAACTGTCTGGGCCCTGCTATTACTACTTTTTCAGTTCAACTACACATAAATGAGACTGTTTCATCAATCTGACCACTTCAGATGTTCAGTTATTCTAGACATGTCATTGTAGACAATTCTAGCAGTAAGCATGAGCTAAATCAGCTTAGCTACCTAGATTGGGCAGCCATGAGCTTGTATTACAGGAACTAGCCTTGTGACTGGAAGGACCCCTGTTCACACCCCTTAAGCAACATGACACAACTGAAGTGCCCTTAAGCAAAGCACCAAACCTCCAACTGCTCCCTGGGCGCTGTGTATAGTGATACCCACCTCTATGTGCAAGTGTGATCACTGCCCTCTAGTGTGTATTTTTACTACTGCATGTGTATGTGTGTTTCACTACACAGACAGGTTAAATGCAGAAGTATATGTGTCACTTTCATTTCACATAGATGTTGCTAGCGGTTGGTAATTTGATTCTCTGCACTAAATATTCAATGTGATGCAGTTGACTAACCAAAACAAAGAAACATTTCTTAACTCAATTTCCTAACTACAATATTTTAGTATGACTGAAGCTTGAAAATATGAACAAAAGTTCCTCTGCAAAAGTCTAAATTATGGCTATTGGCCAATACTTTAGCAGTGCTGCTAATATTATACAACAGATATTAATCATTTTAGTAATAATAGCCATTATGGTACTTTATATCTCTAGTATTCAGTTATGTAACAACAAACTGCTGCCAATAGGTTAATTGTAGGGATGAGCCAAATACTGTATTTGGCAACTGAAATTTTTCACCCGGAAATAGCAAAAACAAACACTTTTGGTGTTTGGCTGAATAAGTGGAAAAAAAAACCAATTAATTTATACCAAATAATGACATTTGCAATGACACTGTTACCTTTTTCTATTTCCCAACAGAACCAGAGAGTAGCTTTACTGAGGTAAAGTAACTTTAATATTGGACACTCGTTTGACATTCAGAATTGTGCTTTTTTCACAAAACACAGATTCACCAGCACACATACATTTTTGTCATGAAATGGAAAAAACTACAAATACAACCTTTACTAAACTTGTTATGATGTAGCCAGAATACAGCTGCTTAGCTTTGTGTTTGTGTTAGCCTGTGTTATGTTTGTTAGCTTGTGTTGGGAGTGTGTTAGGTTTTGTTGTGTGTGTTAGCTTGTTTTTGTTAACTTTTGTTGTGTCTGCATTAGCTGTGTTGTGTTTGTGTTAACTTGTAATGTGTTTTTTAGATTGTGTTGTGTTCATTATTTTGTGTTGTGTTTGTTAACTAGTGTTACGTTTGTTAACTTGTGTTGTGTATGTTAGCTTGCGTTGGGTTTGTGTTAGCTTGTGTTTATGTTAGCTTGTTTTGTGTTTGTTAGCTTGTGTTATGTATGTTAGCTTGTGTTGTGTATGTTAGTTTGTGTTGTGGTTGTTAACTTGTGTTTGTGTTAGCTTGTGTTGTGTTTGTTAGTTTGTGTTGTGATTGTGTTAGCCTGTATTGTGTTTATAAGCTTGTGTTGCATTTGCTTCAGCAGCTGTAGTGTTAGTGACTGTTAAAACATTTCAGTTGTATTTAGACAGTGGCACTCACATTAAACACACAAAACATCTATGTGCCTTACATCATTCATTTTAGCCATTTTCATGTTTTTCATGATTTTGTTTCATGTTTTTATATTAAATATTAGTAATAATGTAGCATACATGCATCTTCATATATTATTGTCTTGTTACGTAATTTTTCTAATCTTTGCTTTATATACAAATAGAAATTATATAATCAATTTAACTCATGTTATTAAATGTATTGACATCAAAACCAACTAAAATACAGACATTCTTTCCACTACAAATCCTCTTTTGGGAAATTGTTTAGTTACTAATTTTATAATGATTTATATAAATGAAAAACTGTATTCGATGTTTGATATTTGGCTTAATGTTTCATTTTATTTGGTTTTAGTTTTGGCTAAAAATGTTCATTTCAGTGCATAATTAATTGTATATTGACAGGCTAATTCCTAATTCCATCTGACTAATTCCACCTGAAAACACAAGCAGCAATCAGTTAAATCCTGTACTGGGAATGCAAATAATAACAATTAGAAAGAAGTACAAAGAACAACCCAAACATCTTCTGTACAAAAATGCCTATGACCCTGAGAATTTTCCAATGAACTGTCAAAATGTTGTTCCGCCCAATGTGTAGCTTTGCCCATTTACAAGTTTATATCTAATCCAGGTTCCATGTCATGAATGCAGTGCAGTTTGAGGTGTTATATTTAAAGCTCCGCCCCCTTTACTGCAGAGAAAACCTTGATTATGACTGTTGAGGAAGATGTTTAGCTCGGCCTCCCAGGACATATTACACAGAAAGCTGTCCCTACCTCTACCTCGCTCTCTCCTTCATTCCCTCCCACGTCCCCAGGGGGTTCATTATGGAGGAAATCGACACTACTGTACTCAGGGGTAGCCATTCCACTCAGTCACAGCTTCTTAGAAAGTGCTGACAGAAAAGCCAAGCACACACTTCTTTCTGTCCTGTCGGAAAACTGGCAAATTCTAAACTGTCTAGTTTTCTCTACTGGGACACAGAATGAGAGGGTCAAAACACATTTTAAAGGCTTTCAGTTGGCTTATAACATAGTCTACCTTTGCCATCAGTGAATTCATTGTTTGCATACTGTCACTGACAGACCAAAATCTCAAAACAATGCATATATACCACTCAAAAGTTTGGGGTTACCCAGAGTTTTCCATGTCAACACATGCTTCATTTCAGAAAAAAAAATACATTTTGTAGTTGTTTTGAGACTATGACATAACCCACAAATGCTGCTGATCAAACGTCACTGCTGTGTTGGCATCTCCCACAACTTGTTGACAGTTAGCTAGCACACATTAGCATATATTTCACGCAAGATGTCATGGGACATCAAAAAGTAATGAATACACTAGAATAGAAGGTATTAGGCCATTAGTCCATTTGTCTGTTGATTCCAGAGTGTTAATGGTCAAACAGAAGCACAAGGTGCTAACAATAAGTCAGCTAAAGTTATGCTAAAATCTAAGAAACTTCAAAAAAGATAAATCAACTTTCACATAGTTGCCTGTTGCCTTTGTGATTTGTTGTTGGTGCAGGAAAATGAAAGCCTACACAACTGCCCTGTTGAGCAGTTCTTTTGTGTTGAGTATTGGGCTGTGGAACAGGGCAAATTACCTACTGTTTTTTTTAAGCTAACTCTGAGCTTGTCTGATCATTTTAGTCCCGTCTCTGTGATTTTCCAGGCAGATGTCATCTCACATTGGAAAATAAATAGTTTTGGCTGCTGTTACTAGATGTAGTTTTACATTTTTACCACCAAAAACATTCATGAATCACAAACCACAACGCTTTAATAATCTACTTGGTCTGGATAGAAGATTCATATGCTCCATACCCTACCTGAGAGAGCAATATGTGGAGGGAAAAGAAAGATGAAATAAAATCTCAATATACAAGAATAATACAGACTTACTAAAGGAGTGACAATAATCACAGCTACCTATTCAAATGAACTGTGATCATATTGTGATGTAGACACCTGTATTTGTAAAACCCTACAACCTTTCAGAAACTCTCGCCCAGTAATTGTTTTAACGCTGAAAATGGCAAAGACATGTACAATGTTAAAAACAGACATCCAACTGATACATCATTCCAATCCGAATAGGGATATAGACTACTGATCAAGCCTACATTTATCACTAAAACATAACATTTTTATGTGCTTTATTTAACACTACATTTATCTTTTCATGGCAGTGAAAGGTGCAACTATTGAAGTTTTAGTCCCCTCATCAGGAGATTGTGAGTTCCCTGGTGATGCTGCAGCTGTCTATAACTGGGAGTTCAGGGTGGTGGGGGGGTCTAGTGGTGCTACATGAAGGAAAGAGTCAAATATTTTATATTTTCTAGCATTTACCAATGCGGAACTAAAAATTAAGTGAAAAAAGGTGTAAAGTCTTCTAAGAAGAGTAAAGATTTAAAAAGTAAAGAACAAAGGGTACAAACTCCTTAATGATAAAAGAAACACTGAGTGGCTCAGCAGACTAAGGTGTTTACACTATTATCAGAGGATTGCAAGTTCGAATCCCAGTCATGCTTCCTGCCATTGACAGCTGGGGCTTGAGAGAGCAGAATTGGCTGTGCTCTCTCGGGGTGGGTAGATGGTGTTTTCTCCCCATCACTGTTACAACATGCTATGTCCGCTGGCTCAGGTGTCTGCCAGCTGATCCATCAGAGCTGGGGATTCTGCACTTTCCTCCAAGAGCATTGGCTACCCAGTGATGATGTACCAGCAGCAGTTCAAAAAGAGACAATGGCTGACTTCACATGCAGCAGAGGAGGCTGTGCAAGACTTTACCCTCCTAGAGTCAGAAACATTACAAGTGATTGGGAAAGTCCTAGCGAATGGGTAAGTTGACTGGCTACCATTAAATTGGTGGTAAAATTGAGTTAAAATTTAAATGTACTGAAAAAATAAAAATAATAATAGAAGAAATATAATTATCTATAAACTTTTATTTAAATAGTATGAACTGTAGTAGATTACTTTTTTAATCTATCAACACTGCTAAAACTGAAATGTACTATTCTTATGTGTCATGTATACCAGTATAAATCAATACTGGTATACATGATATATTGGCCAGCACTGTTTGCATCCTATATAATGACTAGAAAGCCAAAATCAGATCTAAAAATGACTGGCGTCACTTTTTAATACCATCTTAAATCATTAAACAATTTATCCTGAGTCAGAAATAGTAAATTCAGCAAACTTTCCTCTGTTGTTTCTCAACCAACTGTGCAGTTTCAAAAGTCATCAAGGGGAAAGAATCTTGGCTCTGCCTAGTTCTTGAACCATAACTGCAAATGCAAATGCTAACAAAGCAATCATTCCTAAGTGAATTTTTCTTTCTAACAGCATGTGTTGAGGCAGCCATTCGGAAAAGCCATAAACTGACATCAGTAGTTTTTACGCAACACTTGTACAAGTTTAGCACTTTAGAGGGATAATTTTTTTCCATTCAAAATGCTTTGAGCAAATCCTGTAATGTGACATTGAACCCTATAAAACAAAAACAAAACAAAAAACGTTCTCCTATAATGGAAAGACTTCAGCTAGTGCCTATCTATTGGCCTCTAGGCAAACATTTAAAAATGATCACGTAAGCATGGAATCATTAGGAAAATGTTCAGTTTAACAGCATGAAGAAACGTAATGAGGGCTATCCAACAGAACAAGTCGGGCCTGCTGCACCGTCCAAACACCAGAACTCTGGTCCAAATCCTCTTTATCAGAAATGCTGCTATTTAGCAAAGCCACAGTCAGGCAAAAAGTCACTTCCTGCCAGCGCTGAGAATTTGAGGGGGAGAGCTTGAGAGAAGTCAGATGGATCTCTGACACTACGTGTGTGTGTGTGTGTGTGTGTGCTGAAAATTGAGAGAACAACTGTGTGTTAAGTCAAAGCCAGCGGAGACTGTCCCCTCATTATCCTACTGGACACCTGCCATTTTCTTGGCCTCTAACAAGGAAGTAAAAAACAACTGTCCCCTGTACTGTAATCACATACACTAGTGCATCTGCAAAGATTTAGAATATCTTGAAAAATTTACATTTATTTTAATAATTTAATTCAAAAAGGTAAACTGGCATATATTTTGGGCGGCACGGTGGCTTAGTGGTTAGCACGTTCGCCTCTCAGCGCTGAGGTCTTGGGTTCGAGTCCACATCTGAGTGGAGTTTCCATGTTCTCCCCGTGTCTGCGTGGGAGGTCAGGTGGATTGGGTACTCTAAGTTGTCCATATGTGTGTTCGTGTATGTGTATGTATGTGTGTGCGTGTGTGTTCACCTAGCGATGGACTGGCGCCCTGTCCTGGGCTTAGTTGAATAGTGTAATGCCCTGCCCTGCGCCCAGTGAGGGGGTAGGGGACTAAACACGACCCTAATAAGGATTAAGTGGGTGTGATAATGGATGGATGGATGGATGGATGGCATATATTTTATATTACATATAAAGTGACCTATTTCAAAACATATTTGACTTAATGTTGATACTGTTTAAATAGCAATTTACTCAAATATACCATTAGGTACACATGAATCTAGAGTAACTGTCTTATTTTATCAGCTCCACTGACCATACAGGTGCACTTTGTAGTTCTACAATTATAGACTGTTGTCCATCTCTTTCTTTATATACTTTTTAACCTCCTTTCACCCTGTTCTCCAATGATCAGGACCCCACAGGATCACAACAGAGCAAGTATTTTTTGGGTGGTGGATCCTTCTTAACACTGAAGGGACATTGATGTGGTGGTGGTGTGTTAGTATGTGTTGTGCTGGTATGGCACCGCAGAACTGCTGGTGTTTTAAACATCTCAGGGTCACTGCTGGAGTGAATACAGTGCCCTAACCAAAACAATCCAGCCAACAGCACCTTGTGGGCAGCATCGTGTGACCATTAATGAAGGCCTAGAGGACCAAAACAAACTGAGCAAAAGGTGAGCTACTGTCTCTGACTTTAAGGTGGACCAATGAAGTGAGGTGTGTCATATTGTGTGGACAGTGAGCTAACAGTGTTTTTAACAAAGTCTCCTGCAGCTCTGCTGTATCTGATCTTCTCATCACAACACAGCACAAAACACTAACACATCACCACCACGTCAGTGTCACTACAGTGCTGAGAATGGTAATCCACCCAAAGAATACATGCTCTGTGGTGGTCCTGAGCATCGAAGAACAAGCTGAAAGGAGGTTAACAGATGGACTACAGCCTGTAGTTGTAGATCTACAAAGTACACTTACACATCGGTCAGTGGAGCTGATAAAATGATCAATGAGGATAGAGAGAAGGTATGTGTACCTAAGTGGCCAGTGAATGTATATAAACACACTCAATATGTGCTCTTTCAAACTGCTTGAGCTGCAAAATGATTTGATCTGGATGCTGCTCCAAAAGTAAAGAGTCTCCCATTGTGAAATTTAACATGAGCTGAATGCTTAAACCACTACAGGAAGATACTTTTCAATATTCAGCTGTTTCAAGATCAGGGTATCCTGACTCTAGTTTCTGACAGTATGATAAGCTGGTCGATGCGATCAAGGTACAATAGTAGAGAACAAATCCAAATTTCTATATAATAAAATTGCTAAGATGTAAACAAAGGCATTCTCAGTACTTTAATCTGAAATGCACCATTCTGGAGACACCAGCAGTGATGGAGATGGGAACCAGGTGCTCAAAGCATTTTTCACTAAAAGCATGACAAAGACATTACATTAAATGGTCATGGTCTCTCTGCCTAGACAGACTGACAGGTTTACATCAAAGTTGGCCTATTCATTAGAATTTGTTCATGGCAGAGATGTAACATAAAAGTGCCTAATGACAACCAATTTTCTCTGATTGACTTTTTTATTATATAAACATTACCAATAGAAACTCACCAAGACACATGTAGATTCACTGATTGCTTTGCAAATAGAAAATAACAAACATAATGGGTACATCTGCATCTTTAATATTGCACCACAACTCTTGGTTCCATTGTAAAAAAGTGCAAGTTTCTTTACAGCACACCATTTCACATCAAAACACTGTGAATGACAATCTTTGCATATGGAGTATTTCTTATGCAGAAATGTTGAATAAAATGTTGGACTGTAAGGCTGAAACTTCTTCACGAAGACAATTCTCAAAGTGTCAGTGCAGAGATCAGGGCATCTTGACATTAGGTTATGACAGTATGATAATCGGGTCAAAACACTGTTGCAGTTGGGGTATAACACTAAAGTTCATTTTGAAATACAGTATTACTGTCTCGTTTCAGTTAAAGCTGTAAGGTTTAGACAGCAGTCCACATATAATGGAATCTTAAGTGATATTCTTTGAGTGTAGTAACCCATGCACAGTTTCAAAAATAGTGGTTCTATGTAGTAGTGTCATAAAACATCCAGGTTTAGTTCCCTGGAACCTTTAAATGGATGGTTCTTTAAATAAATACACCAGCATTTTCAGCCTAATCTCTATATCTGTAGCATATGGTCATTTGCCTTGGATGATAATTTAGGCACATTTCCCTGTACTTAAAAAAGAAACGTGCTAATAATAGAGACAAATGGGTGTTTAAACAGGTTCTCTGCTCTGTTACTAATTGCAGGGAAGTGTGTCTAGATTACTGTCCATGTTGAATGACCACAAGCTACAGATTCAGTAGATAGATGATACTTAAACCTTTACCTTGTTTAGTGCAAATTTGTCTTTTATTTGTGTTTTTTGATCTTGTGTGATCACTCTTCTCATACTCAGCACAACTGAACTGGTCTGTCAAAAGTCAAATAAGGGAATTAAAAGCACTGTACTGCATACACTGCTTCGTTAACATGATCTATTAACATAAACAGATTGTTAACATATCGTTCTTACAGCACAAGCTGCTGCATATGATGGCAGATGAGCAATAAGAACGTATGTTTATAATTAGGTTAACTCTAGCCTTTGCAAAGTGAAACCAACTAAATAATATGCAAAAGACAACTACAGAGAGAATAACAGAAATGTTGAAGAGCTCATTTACAAAATAATTAATTAAATAATTTCTTCCCTGGTCTCTGTTAATACATGTGCAACTTTTTTAAGTTACTTAACTTTTGAAATATATGAGGTATCTTCTTTATACAGGTGAGAACAGACAAGCATTTAGTTTTAAGTCTTTTGGGGATTTAAAACACAGAGTACTGGAGAGATGGATGGAGAGGAAGGGTAACGTGTGAGTGGGGGTGGAAAGATGGAGAGAGAGACGTGGAAGGAGTGAAGGTCCTGAGAGAGTGCTAACAAGAGGCCTCTTACTTACACAGCAGGCTAGTAAAGACCACCTGTTTAAAAAGTGAAGGAGTGGTGTTCCTCAAATTTGTCTGACAACCAGTCCCCCCAACACACACACACACATACACACTTTGCAGTTCCAATAAAGGTTTGCTGTCAGATATACTATACTCCAGCACCATTCAATTATTTGCCCACTTTAACAAACTGCACAATTCAGCCTTTATACTATTTGCATCTTTTAAAAATGTCTGCTGCTATAATACTACACTATGCAGTGCTTCTTGAATTCAAAGAATTGAACTGAATTCTAATTACTAAACCCAGTAGTGTACTGGTCAGTGATACACTTTTTTTGTGCCTTTTTTGTCATGTCCTTCACACCAGTTTTGTCATGTCTTTTGTATTTATTATATTGCATTGTACACAACCTGGCCAAAAAAATGGTCACACACCCTAATATTTCATTGGAAAACCTTTAGCTTTGATTATGGTTCATGTTTCGCTGTGGCATCATTTCCACAAGCTTCTGCAATTTCTTTCTTTCCAGAGTTACATCATTTTTTCTGTCAGATCTTGTATTGATGATGGGAGATTTGGACCACAGTGCAAACTCTTCTCCAGTCCAAAGATTGTCAATGGGGGTCAGGTCTGGACTCTGTGGTGGTCAATCCATGTGTGAAAATAATGTCTTGTGCTCCCTGAACCACTCTTTCATGATTTGAGCCCAATGAATCCTGGCATTGTCCTATGAGTCCTATGTCTATGTCATCAGGGAAGAAAAAATCTATTGATGGATTAACCTGGTTGTTCAGTATATTCATGTAGTCAGTTGACCTCATTCTTTGGGTACATAACGTTGCTAAACCTAAACCTGACCAACTGCAGCAACCCCAGATCATAGCACTGCACCCCACAGGCTTGTATGGTGGACAATAGGCATGATGAGTGCATCACTTCAGCCGCCTCTCTTCTTTCCCTGATGTGCCCATCACTCAGGAACAGGGTAAATCTGGACTCATCACATTACATTTCTTCCTTTGCTCCCAATTCCAATTCTTGCGCTTCCTAGCAAACTGAAGTCATTTTATCCCGTTCAGATAAGGTTTCTTAAGGCTTCACAGCTGTTTAGTTCAAATCCCTTGAGTTCCCTTCACATTGAGCATGTGGAAAAAAACTTTCACTATTAAACATATCCCTGAGTTTTACTTTTGTTTTTTCTAGATTTGATTTCACCAAATGTTTAAGTGAATCAGATTAATATCTTTTCCTGGACCACAGGATGTGTTTTTCGACATGGTTGTTTAACAAATGAAAAGCTACTCACTGCATCAGTTAGGGTTCAATCACTTGTTGCAAGCTGAAACATAATCACCCATGCATTAATTATCCAATCCTCTTACCTACTAGTTTAATTCAGGTGGTGACCTTTTCTTTTTAGCCAGTGTATTCTTGGCACTTTTGTTGCACAAACGTCCTGCAGGAATGTTGTTTTGTTTTACTGTGTACTTACATTCAGCTCAAGTGACAAAAAACCTCACTTGACTTGACTTGAGTGACCTGCAGCAAACTTTGAGAACGTTACTCCTTGATTTTTTAATGTTACTGCAACACTCGAAATGTCAGGGTTTCTTGTTTTGAACAAGAAGTATTTGATGAAAAGGCAAAGTCTAGCCAGTCTCAAATCCAGTCATATGTCGCATATGTAGCTGTAGTGATTTCTGTCTGAAATTTGGCAAATTAGAATCTGACTTGTTTCACTATATCCATGCAGTAGTAAAAACAATGTAAAATTTTGCAGCATATACTTGTTTTCACTGTATTCCTAAGACTAAAACCCATTCTAACTAAATAAATTGCAGTGATACCATATTCGGCAATTACAGCAAAAAAGGTCCTATAGAATTCCCTCTATTCCAATATATAATTATAATATAACATAATTACCAAAATTATTTTCATATTACATTTATCTCACTAGTGAACACAAACCACTGTTGTTAGTGATTTTCAAAACAACCACCGTAAGGATGAGGACAAGTTATTATGCTCTAACTTGTCAGTAATTGGTGTTTTTTCCCCTGCTCACATTAAAGGAAAGTTAACTTGACCAGGGGTGCATTTCCCAAAAGCATAGTTGATCAATGTTAGCAACTACATTTGTAAGTTACATAGTCCAATCCATGATTAAGCAACACAGGTGTTTCCCAAAACTGTGGTTCTAAACAACAATCACAAACTGTGTCATTCAATTGTGTAGTTCAAACTTCAGATCTCAACCTGAGGCTAGATGCTTAGTTCCTGGAGATATGTCATGATTTATGTAAGACAAAATCAAAAGATAATCTCAAAAAGTTTAAAATTTACATCAATCTTGCTGTATGAACATTTAGAACGTCAAGTGCTTTGAGCATGTAGTCATTAATGTACTTTACAATGTACGGGTATTTCAATGTTTATGAATATGAATTTCTCACATAATATAACCCATGTTAGCTATGTAGCATTAGGTCAAAATACACACCATTACCATTGTGTTTCTGTGGCACGAACAGTAGCCTTTATGGTGGCTATGTGCACTGGGTCCTTAGTTCAATTCTGTTTCCATATGTGTAATTATTTTTTCATCCATGCTTTCTGGCCGTGTTCTGTTTTGGTAGAACTTGGCGTTATATTTTTTATGATTTCTCGCAGAAAAGAGAACATAGAAATCTTTACAGTATTTTAACATTTCTATTATTATTCACTAAGACTTTTCATTGTAATTATTATATAAAAAACACACACATCCACACTTTGGATTTGAATGCCTGTATATTCAAGAAATTTAATTTCGTAACTTTGATGCATTATTCGCACACAAATATCACAGCCAGTCACTAAGACATGTTGTTGAATGTTATTATAAATGCATTGGAAGTTCTGATTTTTTGCAAGTTTCCCAATATGAAGGTTAGACAGAACACGTGGAAATATTGTAGGTCGGACTATGGTGCTTCAAACCAACGTGGTTCAGACTAATGTGGTACTAACAAGGTATGACAGCTTTGGGAAACAGTCACACTTCAGATTGATTAATGACACATTGTACCATTTTAGTTCAATGCTAGCCTCCATCATTTGGGAAATGCACCCCAGGACAGTGCAGCACATGTGCCTGGTTATACATCAGTAGAAGCAGAAAAAAAGTTAGCACCAAATTCTGGGCCCTATGCATAAAGAGTGTCCAGCTCCCCACATGCATTATTCAATATAATTTCCTTTAATATTTAAAGGAAAATCAAATTCCAGACTCCTCAAGGGCCCTCACCCCACTTGGGACCCTAGTAACTCAGTCCCCACATTTCACCCCACTACAATGCCTCTTCTATTACATCAACTAATGGTTAACTTTGAAAAATAGAACAGTTAATTCTCTTAATAAATTTGAGGAGTTTCCAGCATGTCCTCTAAAAGCAACATAGGTCATTTAGTTGTATATATCTAGTGGTGGAACAACAAGAAAACAAGTTAGCTTGTGGTAGAACTGATACTCAAAACTAGGTAGCTTTATACAAATACTGATTCTCTGTTTGTGCCACTAAACCCAGTTCAGCCATATTGAAGCTTATGCACAGTAAATCTGCCAGTGTTAAATCAACACTCTTTGAGTTAAATTAACACTGGGAGTGTTACATTTTGACACCCTCAGTGTTAATTTAACTCTAATAGTGTTGATTTAACACTGACATATTTACTGTGTGTGATCCAGACCTAAGGGCACCCTCTTAAAAAATAACACATTAAGCACCAGTTTCATACTGCTCTGAACTTCTGGATTCCAGATGAGGGCATTTTTTCCATATTCTTCCATGATTGGGATTGACTGCTTAGCTTGGAACAAGAATGCTATGTTAAAACAAACTGTTTAAGGTCTCATAGGGATGGATTGGAGAGTACTGAAGTTTTACTGTGCTGGCTGGAGAGGCATAGCCAGTTTCTTTGAGATGGTTTGTCTATTTTGACATTGGAGCAAAATCTTCATCAAACCACATTTAACAGTTACAGTCATATCAAATTCTACACCTAGCATGTGGGAATAATTGGAGTGTTTTACACATGAATATTAGGAGTCAATTTGATTTTAATGATCTAATATACTTGTGATTTGCAAAAGTAAATGATACTGCTGTTTCATTACTGCTACCATAAATATAATTAATGACGTAAAACAGCCTATTCTCTCTTGTCTCTCCTGTATGTGGGTCATGCCAGCATTGGTTCGTGTTACCACTTGGATGAATTGTGCCAGCATTTCATCAAAAGACATTACTAGAGGATTATCATATCCTGGATGAAGATAAGTCTTGATCCCAAGAAACATGAGCGCGTCTGAGTTGACACAGCCGATGTGGATAGAGGTATGGAGAGCAGCCATTTTTGCTGTAATATCCCAGCTCTACACATTCTTCCAGCCTGCTTATCTCAAGCTCTGGGTCTTGAGAATAGCTGGGCCAAAGCTCCTGCAGTCCAAACGATGTCCTGAACCAGCTCCAGAAATCTCAATACTTCTTTCCAAACAACACATAGTGAGAAAGGGTGACTATCAGGGAGTGTGATAATTCATGGGATGAGCTAAGGCTCAGTGGATATGAGATGCAAAGTCATGAGCGTAAATCTCTGTACTAACAATGACCTGACTAGATTATAATTTTTAATGAAAATCAGTGCAGGTACATTGCCACCTCCAGATCAAAACAAATTTTATACCTCATTAACTTTATTACAAATTTCATAATCCTGTTTATTAGGTACTACCTTTACATTAAATTTATGCTTAACATTTACCAAGTGAAATATAATGGTGTAACATTTGGCCACAATATATTGTGATGCAAAAAATCGATCTGGGTGACATCTATAACCATACGTCGGGACAGTATGGAATATGACAAATAAATACATTTGAGTTGAAATTGCAGACAAGATATATAATGTTTTATCTGGCCACTTACTTTCAATTGCTAGTATACAATACAATCCAAAAACAGTTGGGACAGGGGCAATTTATGGCTAGTACTAATACTAAAACTAAATAAAGTTGTAATTTTAATCTTGATTCGTAATTATGATTTGTATCTGCAAAAGGTGAGACTTTGAGGAGCAAAGATGGGCACTTTGTCAATAAATGTGTCAGAAAATTACTGAAATGTTTGAAAAAAAGAGAAAGAGTGAAAGAGGTTTGCATGTTTCTTATTCTATTGCACATAATATCTGGGCAAATTTCAGTTTGTAAAGTGCAAGCCATGAACTCTGATTCTTCAGACTGTACTGCATGAAGAACTGTCATTCATTAACAGCTGATATAACCACATGGGCAAGAGATTACTCTGGCAGTTCTTTGTCAAGCACTACAATATACATTCACAAATGTCATTTAAAAATGTACTGTGCAAAAGAGAAAATTATGTTAACAATGTCCAGAATGGACACTGACTTCTCTGTTCTTGGAGGCATCTAGATTGGACCATTACACAGTGGTAATATGTAGGTACTGTGGTCGGACACAACAGTATTCCAAGTTTTTTTTGAAGTAATGGATACTGTGTAGTCTGGACCAAAGATGAAAAAAACACCCAGTCCAAAAGCCAGGGTCTGACAATTTGGGCAATTTACACTTCTGAAAAGCACACTGAGGATTGTAGAGTAACACATCCTGCATAAAAAAACATCTTTTCCAGGTTAATCCATACATTTTTCAATAAGACAATGCAAAACCACATGCTGCACACATAACAAAAGCATGACTGTGAAGAAGAGGGTACAGGTTCTGGACTGGCCTAATGCAGTTCTGACTTCTCCCCAATAGAGAATGTGTGGAGAAAAATGTGTCAGCATCAACTCTGCACTTTTGCACACCTTACGACATGTTTGCAGAAAGAATTGAAAAAGAAACCACCTGAAACACTTCAGCGCTTGGTATCCTAAATGCGAAGACATCTTTTAAGTGCTGTGAGAAAGATTTTCAAATGTGTTGCAGGCCTGAAATTCAGGAGTGGATATATATTAAGAAATAAAATTAAGTTGACCTAACAAAACATTAACTATCTTAGGTTCATACTGTCTGAAATGAAATAAAAGCTAATGTAAATGTAACTGTTTTTTATTTTCTTTTTTAAATTAGCATTTTACAGGTTACAGGACTATCATAATTATATAACTGCTTGATCCCAATTATTTTAAATAATCTCAGTTATTTAAGCTTTCAGTTGTTATATTTCAGTCACATTTATTCAGTGTTTCCTATTAATTAAATACACCGTATACTAGCGTAATTATCCCTGCCATAGTTTCAACAATAGCAACAATTATTACATATAATCCATATTATCTTAATAATACAAGATTATCTAAACTGTAATCAAAGTTTAGCAAAATTTAAATGAAGAGAAAAGGTGACTGCATCCATGTTGTTTCATAACTTACTGTTTAGAGCTAGTGGGTGAGTGGAGTGGCTTTCTGATATGGACTGTTGATAGGCACTGGCTGTTTATGAATTTTGGTGGTTCAATCAATGCAAGTGCATTACTGTAGATGGTATCATTAACTGGATACCCACTTTCCACAATCCTTTTTGTACCACAATTACATTTGTGCACTACAATATCCAAATATTGTAAATATATCTAGCCAATGCCTAGACTAACCTACATATAAAATGATAGAGTCCTTTTTAGCACATAATGTGTTGTAATTGTGGAAACTTCCATATCCATAAAATATTGTCACAGTGATTTAGGCAAACAAGTTGTAGTTTCAACCCTGCCTTGTGTCCGGTAAAGGGGTAAGGGATTCACTGCAACCATGATCAACATTAAGTGGAATGGAATGGATGGAAGTTGCCATTTCACCAAGGATATTACAAAAAAAAAAAAAACAGAATAGCATAAATGAATGAAGACTGTGGTGCCAATATACATCCAAAGTCCCTTAAAGGTACATTATGTAATATTTCAGATTATCTTTTAGCAGAATTTAAGATAATCACTAATAAAAATTATTACAAAAACATTTAATAATTATAAACTAAGAAGTCATTTGATTATTTTACCTTAGAATAAGCTGTTTATATCTACATTGGTCGCAGATCGAACACCGACTGAGGCCGTCATATTGCATCGCCATGTTTCAGAAGTAGTTTGAAAAGGACAAACAAGAGGCTAGTGAACTGAAAAAAAAGTTTATGTTGTAATAACAATTTGGCCACTCAAATTTGATGGCGCTGTAGCTTTGTTTTACCGTTGGCTGACATAAAACAGGAGGAGAAGAAATACACATATACCTCAATAAAACCTCAAGAAGAAGAAAAACACGGAGGAGAATCAAGAAGAAAGGTTTTTTGGTTTATGTGTTAAGATGGCGGAACATTCTTATGCTCGTCAAGAAGAGAAAACAACTTCAATTGTCAAAGAAAAGAAAACATGATGAGACCAAAAAGACATCGGGACAGACAGCGACAAAAAACTCGGATAAACATCAGTGTTGCTTTTCCTAGATGGAAACAGCTAATGAGGGACAAAAGTTTTCAAAGTGACGCCGAAGTTGCCTGCAAAGCAGCACACTCTCTCATACAGCCTCGAATGGTGCTCAACTGCTAGGAGACCATCAATAGTCAAGGTAAGCAAATCCTCACAGAAGCACGGGAGCACAACGAATAGAGTTCCACATAACTTTATTAGAAGCTTACGTATTGGCTGAAGTGCCTTCTTCAGAGCATGGCAAGCTTACCTTGACTAGAGAAAAATGTGTATCCTGCCTGCGTTATCTGTCTACAGTGAAGCAGTTTGTTGCGTTTACTTTGTTACATTATCTTGTGTTTGTACAGAAAACAGCTAACGTTTACAATAGCACTACTGAAGAGCAGAAAATATGTTCCATCTGCATTGTAGATATGATAATTTTACATATTACATTTCCTAAATTTCTAGTTAAAATTAATCTTACCACTTGACATATCACTAGCTCTAAAGCTGCTATTAGACATCGTGTTCGGGAGTATCAAAGATTTATGACACCTGACGGTCACCGTAGAGACTCCTTCGTGTTTGGAAGGGGAGGGGCTGTGGAAAGTGTTTTCAGCTGCTTGTAATATGAAAACTAAACCACTAGATGTCGCTGGAAACTACATACTGTACCTTTAAAGGAAGCAAGAACAAAAATACCCATCAGTGTAAAGTCACTATCACAATCTTATTAAAAATGGCATGCAGAACACATATAGATTTGTCTTTTATATTCACTATTTAAACCCAAACCATGAAAAACGTTTAAGTAGTTATTGTGATACAAATGTTTTAGACTTATTTTATATCACAATGTCATGATGCATTGTTACATCCTTAGCAACAGCATAGTCTGATTTAGCATAACATTGTACATTGAATGTGGGATAAATGAATAAAATCATGAGTTGAGTATTGTTTGTTACACCTCTAATGAAACAAGATTAAAAACATTAGGTCCTATATTGGAAATAAGAAGGGCTGTAAAATAGAGGAAAACAGGGAGCTTGAAAGCAGGAAAGTTTGTGAGAAGGCACAGTAATGGATAATAAAGGTTGCATTCCATTTAGTGTACGCACATGCATGCATGTGCATACTGAAAGTGGATCATCAGGTCAGACCTCACACATAGTGGTTTGTCTAGCCACAGTGGTAGACTTCATGAAATACTGCACACTAACAGATGGAACTGTTCCACCCAGTCTGTGCCATCAATACCTCCAACCCATTCTCTCCATTCTCATTTCTCTTTCCCCAATGCTATGAACTCCTCACTGCCCTACAGCTCTTCTGCCAGGCCTAAACCCCTATTCCTGGGCACTGGGAACCTTCTAGACAAAGTTCATAGTTGAGCCAAAAATCCTCTGAATGCTTTGATCTCATGTTACAATCTTTTTCCTCCTCTTAACAGCTGCCTGAGTTTCATCACATTTTCTCTCCCCTTTTTCCATCAAAAGGGAGAAAAAAGAGATGGTGAGAATTCGGACGTAGAGACATTATCCAGGTTCAGGACGATGGAAGACAAGGAATGGTGGAAGGTGCCCTGGAAGGTGTTGCATGTCTTTCGCTCATTGTTCTAAAGATTCAGCAGTGATAGTCCACTGCTTTCTTGTGTGTCATGTTGGGACTTGGAGAGTAAATTGCTTGTGTCTTTGAGTCCAAAGAGACTCTTAACACTCAGCTAAGCTAATTTACTAGAGCAGAAATCCAGACGAGAGCGTCAATATGTCACTTTCAAACGGTAACATAACACACATTCTGCTAGACTGGGCCTTGGGCCAATGACAGAGTGAAAGAGAGAGCAAGAGAGATAGCAGTAGACAGGGAGCAAGAGAGAAACCAGAAGCTGAGAGAGTGCTTTAGATATGATGAAAGAGTGAAAGAATGTAAGGATATTTATTTATCCATTATATTTTATTCTAGGTGGTATTTTACTTACTTTTTACATTCATTACATTGTAATTAACTGTACAGTATTTGAGTTCTGTAAAAAGATTTGTATCTGTTTCAGAAATATACATAATTTACTTCAATAACACAGTGGTACCTTGAGATACGAGTTTAACTCGTTCTGCAACGGAGCTCGTAAGTCAGTCAACTCGTATATCAAGCCAATTCCTCCCATTTAAAATAACTGAAATAGATTGAATCCGTTCCAGCCCCAAACCATCCTAAATTATGGACAAAAAGACATGTTTTGAATAAAGAAACACGCATATATACTTTACCAGTGCATAACAAAATACTTCAATTTCAGATTTCAATAAATATTAATGTAAAATAATTTTTGGGGTTCTCGCTGTAGCATTTGAAATTCACAGGGAATTCGATGTGCCGTACTGTGTATTACAGATGTGTAGTGTGCGCTGTACAGTAAAATCTCTCTGCTCCCATTTCACTTCAGCATCTGACTGCTGCCAAGAAATTCAGCAACTCGCTGAAGAATGAGATGCCATAGTTCTTTCTTTGCAATTCAGTACAAAACAGTTTTCACTCAGAAGCAGCAGCAAGTCTCCATATCTACAGTATGTTCAGGGCCGGTGCGCACTGAAATAATATTAACAGTATTTAATATAATTACTTTATGTATGTTATTAAAATGATCTAGATTTAAGAGTTTAAAGCATTTTTACAATTGAATTTTTTTTACATAATTAATGTTATTACAATAATCTTGAATCTTGGCCACTTGTATCTTGGAATTTCTTGGATTGAATATATCTTGGAATATCCTGGATTATTTAACATAATTACTGTATGTACGTTATTAAAATGATCTAGATTTAAGAGTTTAAAACATTTTTACAACCGATTTTTTCAAAAAGTATGCGAGAAGGAGTACAGCGCACAAGATTGGACTTGATTCTGTGGGTAACGTGAGAATGAATGAGATGCATGTCTTGTGTTGCCCATACTGGACCTTTGCGCCAACGCGCTAACTAGTAGCAGCAACTTGCATCTTGGATTTTCGCTCGGATCTCGAACAAAAATACACTGAGTCGCACCACATATCTTAAAAAAATTGTATGTTGGTCTGCTCTTATCCCAAGATTCCACTGTACTACAAGAAGGTTTTTTGCTTGTGACAGTAAACTTAAACTGAACTGAAATTAACTGAGAATTGATATACAGTAGCTTGTAAATTTTTTTACAATTTCATTTTATTCACAAAATTGCTGTGAATAATTAAGTTACTATAAGATTAATTGATCTCCAAAAGTCATAAAACTAAAGGGGAAACATTATTTTTAACATTTCAAGCAATTTTAGTTGTTATTTTTATTTTATACAATTTGTGAGTGAAAGAAGAAAGGTACACCTTTTGTACCTTTGTACACATGGTGTACACAAAAGTTATTAACTCTCACCAACTCTTTCAAAATATGATAATTTTTTACCAATGTCTTAAATTACCCTGTTATCGCTACAGCACGCTCACAATAATAACTGCACAAATTTCAAAGCTTAATAAATTATTTGGAACCTTAAGCCTTGCCCTAACAATGAGCAGTCATTGGTTCCTCTAAGCAATTGCCTAATGCTCTACAAATTAAAACTAGTAATGCCCACAAAGCAGGAGAAATCTATAAGAATACTATTCATAAGAAACCATTTTCAAGTAGCCCTTTCCTCACTTCATAATCTTTGTAAGTAAAAAATGATTAAAACAAACAGTTAATTTCAGGTTTTTTAGAAAACTTTTAAAGGAACTGCTTATAGAATTGCAAAAGAAACAAATAAAATCCCTCGGACTGCAAAATATCTTCTGTACAATTTATTAGGCTCTGGAGTGGTGGTGCATTACTTTACTGTGTAACAACACCTGCATAAATATGACCTTCATGGAAGAGTCATCAGAGGAAAACCTTTCTTGCATCCTCACCAGAAAACTCAGTGTCAGGAACAGCTAAACAAGCCTGAGGCACCAGTCCTGTGGACTATTTGAAAAAAAAAAAAAAACATTTTGGCAACAATGTACAAAGGTATGTCTGGAATAAAGGGGTATATAATTTCATCTCCTGTTAAGCAAGGTGGTGGAATGATCATACTTTGGGCTTGTGTTGCAACCAGTAGTATGGGGAACATTTCACTGGTTTCCACTAAATGGATTCAAATAAATATCAACAAATTCTGCAAGCAAACAAGCTCTACAGCACACATTCTAATTCTTTTTAAACAGCTCTATTCAAAGTGCCCATTCTTTGCACACTCAACTGTCCCTTCAGCATGAATGAAAATTAAGCACTGCCTAGATGCATGTGCGGCACTTTTTAAGGTGGAACACAAAATTTTAATAAGATGCTACGTTCAGCTACCATCACCAGAAATACCTGAATGGCAGTTTGTAACAACATAATTGCAATACTACAGTCTCATCCATATTGTGCAGCCCTCATGCTCAGACTGATCACCTGCTTGGGCCCCGTCTCTGCTGCGTTGTAATAATCTTAGGAATTTTGGGACTGGCCATCCTACAACAAGTTCATTGCAGTCCAGAAAGAGGGAGGGACTCCTCCTATTATTTTTACTGAGATCTTCATGTGTGTATGTGTGTGCGTTTGCTGCCTTGGATCCTTCTTTCCTCCCTTCACAGGAAGGAGAGGAGTGTACTCAAGGTATCAGGAGACTGATGCAGGCAGGCCCCTTGCCCCCCCCCTCTCTGCAGCTACCACGTCACATGACTTTTAGACTAAGGTTTCACAACACCAGACAGAGGCTGAGCTAGCAATCATCCTTCAAGTGAGAGTTTTCCCACAATGCTGTTCATTCAGTGCTCTCACAAAGAATTGCACTTTCTCAATGAGTGAAAATTTTCCTTTTACTGAAACAAAAGAAAATGGCATCAGTTCCCTGCCATTTTGTTCCAACAGTTAGTTTATTATTATTTTTTTCCTCCCCCGGTGCTCTACGTTTCCGAGAGTGTCAGTTGTGAAATGTTAATGACATCATCAAAGCTCTCTGAAGAGGCTCCCTGGCGAAAGGTGCCAGGAGATTTCTGGAAACACCCCCACCTGACTAGCACTACCCTTTCATCCTTCACTGCTGAAGAGCCATGCACACACACACACTTCACAGAGCTCCTGCCAAGGGCCCGCTGCTTAGCTTTTGCAGATGGCCCAAAATGAATGTTTTTTTAGTCAGAGATTCATCCTAGAGGTGATCTGAGGCATGGCATGAAAGTATGAAGTCTGCCCAGGATCCAGTAAGCAGCAGTTCAGACACTAATGTGGATTGTCCTGAAAACATGGCATCAAAGTCAAAGATAAAATCTCAGAAGTAGTGGTTATCAGTAGTGTTATTACATACATCATGTAATTTGACACTAATCATTTCTCACTTTTGTCCCGAATTCTGTTAATTATGAACTTTAGATCCAGTCTTGGCAAAAATGATTCGATATAGGCCCAAAGGTTATTTGATATAATCTTGCTGGACTGGAACCAACAAAAAACCTGTAAAACAAACAACTGAAGGATTGTCCCTGATATCACTTTATAAAAGTTGTTTACCAATGTTTCCACCAATTACACTTAAGAATCATGACAAAAATGGCAGCGTAAAGTCCATGTAAAAAACTAAAGCATTACTGTCCAAATATTATTCAAAAGAAATACAAGAAAACTGTAAACACAGGAAAGCCAGGGTGAAATCCAGGAGAAGGTGCTAAAAGCTAGGCTCAGCAGCAAAGTCAGAACTTCATAGCAAATTATAAATAAACTAGAAAAACTTAAAAGCAGCACAGGGACTGCAAATTAATGTTGATGCACTGAACTTAGTGCTAATACATAGATGGTCAAATCAGTTGACTTTTTCAAAATTGAGGAAATCTGCACATCGTCAACAACAACCTCTGATACTGATCTTTTTACAACCCAAATTCCAAAAAAGTTATGGGAAAAAAAATGCAATGATATGCAAATCTCATAGTTTATTACCAATAATACATAGAACACATATCAGAGTTACCATTTCATGAAAAGAGTTAATAAATTTCGAACTTGATGGCAGCAACATATCTAAAAAAAAGTTGGGACAGGGCCATGTCTACCATTTTGCAGCATCTCTTCAGAGATACAGGCTTTTGAACTGTGCACTAATAACAAGCTGGATGGTCCCTCTCCTCTTGAGTTTGAGGACACGGTGTCCATGATTTTCACTAAGTATTTCACATTTTGATTCATCTGACCACAAAACAGCTTTTCACTTTGCTTCAGTCCATTTTAAAAGGCTCAGAGAAGACAGCAATGTTTCTAAATTGTGTTGACATATGGCTCCTTCTTTGCATGATACAGCTTAAACTTGCATTTGTGGATTGCATGGTGAACTGTGTTCAGAGACAATGATTTCTGGAGGTGTTCCTAAGCCCTGTGAAATTATTTCCAGTACAGAATCATGCCAGTTTTTAATGCAGTGCCCTCTGAGGGAAGATCATGAGCATCAAATACTGTCGGGGCCACGAGTGGCTCAGCAGGCTAAGATGCTGATACTATGACCAGAGGATCGCCAGTGCAAATCCCGGTCATGCTGTTTGCCATCAACAGCCGGGGCCCAAGAGAGCAAAAATTGGCAGTGCTCTGTCTGGGTGGGTAGACGGCGCTCTCTTTCCTATCACTTTCACATTGCAATGTCTGCTGGCTCAAGTGTCTACTGATTGGTCCATTCGGAGCTGGGAATCCTGCGCTTTCCTCCGAGCATGTTGGCTACCCAGTGAGAGTATCAGCAGTAGGTTGAAGAGGTGGTGGCTGCATCACACGCAACAGAAGAGGCTTGAGCTTGACTTCACCCTCCTAGTGTAAGGGACATTGCAAAAGTCATAGGAGATGGGCTAATTGGCTACTACTGCATTGGGAAGGGAATAAAAATGTATTATGTACATGCAGATATTCAAAGTCTTCATACTTTTAAATCAAGGAACATTTTGCTGAAATTGTTCCAGTTTTTGATAGCTTTTTTTTACAAACTGGTGTCCATCTTTGCTTCTGAGAAACTGCCTCTCTAAAAGGTTTATACAAAGTCATGTGGCGCATTGCTCCTCCAGCTGTTTTTTTTTTTAATATGTACCACTTAATTGCCCTATCCCAACTTTTTTGAGTTACAGTATTTTCAAGTTTATTATTATTATTATTATTATTTTATTTTTTGGACCTGGGGTTTAAAAACACTTTAACTAACTTAACCAAATGTGACTAAACTTTGTTAATATGCAAACTTACTTTTAGCACCTGCAAAAACAACTTTGGATACTGTTTCTACTCTCAAAAACACAGTATCAATTTATAATAAAAAACTAATAGTTTCCATACAAAAACTTGGAGTAGGCAATGGCTCATTTTGTGTTGTGTTCAGCCATTAGACTGCTAGTAATTAGTACTGATAACACTACCAGTTTTACTAAAATTTAACTTTCAAATGCCAATATATCACCTTGCTATCAGTCATATATATCACAATATATGGCAATACACTGAATCGATACCGCTGTATCATGACACTTATCTTTTTGCCAGAGTTTTGCCTGTACACAATAGAACTGAATACTGTTGATTTATTTATTTCATTTAAATTACTAGGTTGATTAAATCCTCTTTTTTGCCATGGAAGCTTCTGTGGTCAGTGGTAGGGTAAAAATGTTACCTCTGGTAAAATACACAAAGTTAAATATAATATTTATGTATTATGATAACTTCAAACACATTGGGATGATAATGTGACACAGAAACTGACTACTAGCATTGTGTAATACAGAACATATTCAAAAATCAAATGACCTAGCATTAATGAGTACAAACTCCATACACTTAGGTAAGACATTTTGATATAAACAGAAGATCTTAAAAGATACTGCATTTCCTCTAAATGAGCAACTTTCCAGATGCCAGTATATATCTTTTTGAAGGGAATTGACTGTTCATTATCAGAATTCTGAAAGAACAGCTGATCAAACTTCAGCAGGGGAATTTCATTTGTAAAATGAGACGTTTCCACAGCAAGCTGCACATGACGAGCACCAGGAGGAATGCACAGAAAACTGTTTCTCACATCCAAAACTTGGCTCACACAAGGCTGAGGCTAGGAGAACTGGGATGAACTGCTTAAGATGAGCAGCATCCTATTGAACCAAGAAAATATGAAATGACAGAACATACATACATGTATCTATGCTAGTTCCAAGACATATCTATGCTAGCTACAACAGTATTCCCTCCTGCTGGAGAAGCTAGCTCTACACGTCTGCATAATATTAAGTTACTGTTTAAAATGTGCAAATGGTTTTATTTAGTAGCAAAGTTGTGGCTCTAACTAACTTGTTTCATAGAACTAAACATAATTTTTATTATTAAAATGTATTTTGTTTTGTATTTTTAATTTTGTTCCACTCACCCCCGATTAAAGATTTTACCCAATCGGATTCAGCTGCCAATTGTTTTTTATCCTACCATTCCTCTACTGATTGGTAGAGATGGCACAATCACATTGTGTTAAGTTCAATGCATTCTTCAATAACATATAGTGATTGAAATGTGCTCTGCCAAATGGTTGAGTCAAAGGTAAAGAGCTATGAGCGTCATGATGATGAACAGCTCCTGCTTCAACTATTCAATAATTCAAGAATCAGAACAGGATACAACAGTTTTGTTTGCGCTTGACTCCGCCCTTTGGCTCGCCATGATCCATGAAAATCTGTGATCTAGCTTAACAGAAGGTGAATCGGGGCCATTTGCCTTTCTAACACTACCACTACAAAAGAATAAAAAAAGAACACCAAATGTAAATAGACAATCGGGTTGATGACAATTAATGTGGCTCCACACCATCATATCTGCTTTGTACAAAATCTTGCTGGTCTTAAACACACTGACCTTAAACAGTTCACCCCTGACAGACTGCTCTTGTGATTGGCTTTCCTCCAAAGTGTGGTGAAGAACATTGGGTTAAGTGAAAAATTTAGCTCTGACTTTAATTTCATTTCATTTATACTGATATTGTCATTCAGAGCTCAATTAATTTTCTGTTTCAGAGTTAACCTAGTTGCCTGTGGTTAATTGAAGTGATAAAGCTGATAAGGTGTTGCGTCCATGCTCTATAGGATGAAATATCAGCATGTACATACATGTCTCTTCTGTGTAGGAGGCGTATCTGTGCTAGCTCAAGTTCCCCCTACAGAAAAGTAGCTATGGTGGTGGCAACAGCTTGTGCCCCTGCTGGAGAAGCGAGGCACACACTTACCGTGCTGCCTCCCACTCACTTCTCACTTAGCGGGGCTTCGGGCCTCCCAGCATGCACCTGCCCTCCCCAGTTCGCTCTGTGACAGGCTCTGGCACTAGAACTAGCCCCACTGCCACTGACAGAGCTGAAGACGAGTGGTGGGTGTATTCTGCAGAGGTTTTATAGGCTAAGGAAGCGTATACTGCCAAAGGAGTTCTGCTCACATACAATGCAGTAGAAAAGGACCATAAGGAATAGCTAGGCAAGAAACATTGAAAAGAAAATAAGGGCAGAGTGAAAATGAAATCATGCTGTTTCTTTTACCTCTAATATGATGGATATACATCAATGGGTTAGGGATGGATGGATGACTTTAAATCTTTTGCAGCACAGAGATTAAATTACATTCAAGTTATACATGTTGTATCATTAAATATGCATGTGATGCAATACAATAAATCTGAGATTACATACTTCAATATATGCACTTGCTTAAGAAAATGTCAATAATGTCCATAATCATACAGTAGATGATGGAACTGAAAAACAAAATAATAATAATAAGTAATAATTAAGGTGGTTTAGAAAATGTGTGCCAAATGTTATTCAGTACGCTCAAACATTCAGGTACTCAAACATCTGTAGTAGAAGCTAGAACTGTATTATGGAAGAAACCCTATGTGACTATAGGCTATCCATCCAATACATTTTTGCAAATTTAAGCTTGAATGGAAAAAGCCAACCACACACAAAATTCACAACCAAATTTCACACAAAGTGATATATGCTAGTATGAAGTGGTAAAGTTCACTACAGCCAAAATACAACATGAAAAGGAGTCATGGAAAAGGGTTACTTCAATAAACAATGATGTATCCATCTTTAAGTCTGATAAAACAATGTATCATTTCATTAGTCTTAATCTTATTGCTTGACATACAGCATATACACAGCAATGAACTGTTGTTATGCTTATGCCCAAAGTTTTGCCCACTACCCCATATTCCACATAATTGCCCAGTTTGCATAAAGCAATGGTGATTCTCTGCACTTTCGAATAAGCTTGATCACATTATAAGTTTTAGTCAGAGGCCAAATTTTTTTTTCATTTTTTATTTATTTATTAACTACACTACTCTGAATCCCCAGAAAGGCCAGATCACTCCGGTGACTCAAAGCCCAGCTGTTCCATATTGGACTCTCATTAACCTCATTAATTAAGCTTTACCCTGAACATTCGCTATTGCTTGGTATGGTCATTGCTTAATGCAGTCACTAGCCTAACTTCTCGTGACTCCATATTCATGACTCCATATCTATTGCCTGAGTATCTAATTTGATTCATTACCTTTTTCTGTTTTGCTTAACCTGTCTGTAAGTTAGTTTGTTAGCCGGCCTGTATTATTCTTAGCCTTGTCTTTTCTTATTATCTTGTGCATTATCTTGACTTAGTCTTCTTTACTTGTGTTATTATTTGTTTACTTTATTTATTCTTTTTCTCTGTTTATTCCTTTCTCTACTTATTCTTCTGTTAGTCTTTCCTAATCAGATCTTATAGGTTTTTGTCATATGCATTTTTATTTAGTTCATCTTTGTTTATATGTTATACTTTCCAGCTAGTCTGTCTTGTTTGTGTATTGTCTTTGCTCCTTAGTTTTGACCTTAGCTTGCTCTTTGACTCTCTTTTGGATATCCCTTTAGTCCTGTTTTGCTATTCCGGTTATGACCTCTTGCTTGTTTCATGGATTAAGTTTCTAAGTTTGCCCCAATAATAAATCTTCCTTTACAATATAACTGCGCTCATCTTCTTGTTTCGTATGTGCTACATGACACTACGAAAAAAGTGCATCATTGTATCCCTATAAACGTGTATCTTAAACGGACTTTTAAACCTGGAGAGAACAAATGTAACTAAATTATAAAGCCTCTCACATCCGAACGCTAAAAGCTGAATGTTTTCCCCTTAGATTCCTCCAGTCGGGTAAAAGCACTGCAGGTCAGATGGAGTCATCTAGTCATCCAGCCTGCACAGACTCTGAGTCGGGTCTGTTGTCTCCTGTGGTGTCCAGAGTCTGTGCAAGTTCACTGAGGGGCTACAGCATCCACTTTTTTTTCTGACTGCAGTGAGGGAGGCCGCAGAGAGGTGTGAACAGGAGCCGGCACATGTGAGGTCAGGATTAAGTGTTTCAGGGAGCAGTCTGGACATGCCTGCAAGTCCATGGGTTCAAGCTGAAAAGGTAACCCTCTGCACGTCAGGGAAAATATAATTACAAGACAATACAAATGAATGAAAATGTGCCTCCTTGAGCAGCTCTGCATGAGCAATGGCTGCTCTGTAAAAGCTACCGTCATGCTGTTGCTTCTAGCCATTTCTGTTTTGGTGTTTTTAGAAGGTCACTTATGTCCAGTTTCCTTCATGTGCTACAGAAAAAGCTGTCATACTGTGACAGCAGGAAGCTTTAAGGTGCTCTTCAATGAATGTATACATTCTCTTCATTACTGTGAGGTCAGGTTACTAGCATGGTGCCAATCAATAGGCTAACGTGAAACACTTTTGTATTGGTTTACATGTATGTAATACTGCTTCCTTGGTAACCAATACAAAGTAAAGATTGAAGTGTAGAACATTCAACAGACACTAGAGGTGTAGCAGTGCTTTGTGACATTGTGATTATCACGATAAAAATGTGGCACTATGTATTGTGTAGAATTGGTATAGTTAACTGGTACAGTTGACTGAACACTGAAATCCACAAACAAGCAACATTAATCAATAATCTACATCAACATGTTCATGTCATATGCCCCACTCTCCCACTTAATCATTACGATGTTATGCCACATAAGAAACAGCCATTTTTCTTTTCTGAAACATTGTTAAGGAACCATTATCATATATGAAATTAGACCAAAATCAATCAAACTGGATCAAGCTGAAGCTATTGTTATAACCTAGCAGAAATCAGGAAACTTCATTATCCGTGGACTGTTACCTTATGTTACAAGAAGTCATGAGACTATGAATCTAATAAATACTCATAATATAAGGTGAAATGTTTGTTTCACCTTCCACTTTGAGTTCTTAGAGTTCTCTCGCCTGCTAAGTGAATGGTTGGACCTTATCTTTTATTCCAACTCACATGTTCACTGAGATTCCTGTCAGAGTTCAGTTAGTTTTCTAGTCCACCTTCCACTGAGGACTAGCCTAGCATTGGTGGGTAATTGATGTGGTAAAGTCCATGCTAACCATGTTCCCTCTCATGAGCAAAAAAGGGGTAAAGAGAAAACAGATTGCTATAAGGGTGCTTTCACACCTACATTGTTTTGTGACAGTATCAGTTTGGTCCAAACTAAAATAGCAGGTGTGAAAGGGGTCCCGGTCTGGACCAAAGGAGCAAAATTTGGTCCGACCAAAAGAGGTGGTCACGATCCGGATCTACTGAACCACGGTCCAGTTTGTGTGCAGTGTGAAAACAATTTTCTAGAAGGTTCAGACTTTCGGACCAATTACAGGAAGCTCTCCAGAAACAGAGCTGCCAAGACTCGCAAGACTGCTTGCCACCTTTTCCTCCTTATCTGCTGGCGCCGTTACAACTGCTCCAGGACAAGCAGGTTTATTTGGCAAATTTGAACTACCCTAGACTACTGTGTCTGAAGTTGATGCTGCTGGTATAAATACTATAATAACAGCACTACTGTAATGAAATGAATCAGATGCCCATCCTTCTAAAAACCAATCAGTGTCAAGCGTAGGAAGATAAGCACCTCACGTAAGTGATGATGACAGGATGTAGGCATATCATACAAAATGCTTTGCTGCACTCGCAAAAATGCAGCATGGAAACAAAACTTACCTGACAAAATATATACAAGGTAACAAACACACAAACCTTGGTTCGGATGATGATCCATACTTTCAGGTGTTAAAACACCCTAAGATGCTATCCTAGCTCCATGTCATGATTATGTTGTTGTGTGGTGTCTGCTGAGATATGGCAACTGTCTTAGCCATTAGCATGCTAGCCTCCAAAAACCAATGCAGTTCCACAACGTATGGAATGCATGATCACACCTCACCCTGTCTGAACGCACGACACTGAACAGCCCTTCCATGTCCATGAAAATTACAGAAATTATATTTATGTCGATTTCTAATTTATAGATATTTGTCAAGGCCAGATTTCCTGTCAAATGTCAATTTGGTTGGGAAACCATCAGATATATTCAAAGATGTAGTCTGATGATTTCTCCAAAGCAGTAATTTTATAGGTAGAGCTAAAAACTTTAGTGAATGTATATTTTATGTAATTTTGGATCATATCAGATAGTCCATTGACAGTGTTGGGGAAATTACTGGAAAAAAGTAATCCATTACAAATTACTCATTACTTCTGAAAATGGAACTACTTCACATTTTACTTAATGGTATGAAGTAATCTCATTCCTCATTACTTTACTTCTGTGTTACTCTATAAAACCCAAAACATCTGTACCAAAGTACAAAAAAACTCAATCACAGCAATTATTTAAGCATTATTTAAAATATATGCTGATATCTTTTGTTCTGAACAAGACACAGTCAGTTTAAAAAATGGTTCATGTTATATGATCAGCCAGAAACTACAGCTACATACCGGTGCTGTAAAATGAAGTGTTTTTAAATAAAAAACATAATATATACAGAGCTGTTTCTGAATGAAAGTCACTAATTAAAATATAATTACAGTACAGTAAAAAGTAAGTACATTACTGTAATGCACTACTTTGTACCATGTTTTAAATAAGGAATATCAAAACTTCAGATATGATAGCAACAATTTAAATTACATGCCATTGGTAGTCTCTGTTATGTGAAAATTATTATGGGTTAAAGATAATAATCTTCAAAGTTGAGTAAACATGAGTGCAGGGAGAATCAATGATTGCAAATCAATACAAGATTCTGTTTAAATTAGCACAATTAAATGTCCACTACAGGATTAATTTTCCCCAAGGTCAAGCCATCAGAACCACCACAGGCCTCTCAAAACCATATAAAACTCGAAGATCTACCAAAATACAACCACACTTGCTGCACAACTGAATGGAATAATAACAAATCCACGTCCATTACAAAACAAACCTTCTACTGTAACACTAGAGGAAAACCTTATTCATGGATTCCACTGGAGCCAAGTCAAGGAATGTATTATATAACAGAGGGCACTCACCAGGCCGTCACAGTTGCTGATGGCCACTGAGGTATCTGGTATATTTGTCACATGGCCAACATATAGGCAGTCACTGGGTAGGAGTGGCTCAGACCGAGTTTTGTTGTCGTCCTCATGCCACTCGATTGTCGCTCCAGGAGCCACCAGACGTGAGTTGCGCCTCAGGTTCAGGTGGAACTCCTGTCCAAAAACAGTAACATTATAAAAGAGGGTTTCTCTGGCATGCTCCTGCTTTTTGTCCTGGTGGGTGTCTCTCCTCCTGCGCCGGTGAGGCTGCTGCTCACTCAGTAGGTTGGCTGAGACTACGTGGGAGAGGAAGCGTCCATCCTGGTCCACACTCATCGGCTTCACCAGGCCGTACTCCTTCAGGACATGCTGCAGGGAATCTGCCCAAAGCACATACACATGTCTGTTTTTATACAGTGTTAGAACATAATTTCATACTGCCTACATGTAAAAACTGAATGTCTCATATGTATTACATACACTTAACTATATAAAATAATAGTATAAACTAAAACATTATATACACATACCTACATACTTGTAATAATAGTATGTTCCTTGTGTATTACATCAAAGTATCAACATGAGTATGTCTTACATACAGTCATATCAGAATATTATGGCCACCCCTGGTCTGAAGTCTGAATCCCAAGAGATGTCACATGACAGGGTTTGCTGCACATATAAATAAGCGAGCACACCAGCCAGTTGTAGCAGAATCAGAAATATGGTAAAGGTGGTCATTATATTCTAATATGGCTATATATAGTATACATATCTACTTACCTATATGTATTTTCCAAGTCAAGCACATTTCTCAACTGTTAACTTAAATGCCCAAAAGTAATGGTCTTGTGCTTTCAGTTCTTAAAAATGAGCATTTAGATATTGCAAACAGTGCTTAACAGTATCAGGACTGTTTTGTTGGTCCTGCTGTGGTATAGACCATGTTTTTCACACAAAACCAGCACAAAAGACAGTGTAAATACATCACGTAGACATGCATACATCTCTCTCGTTCATCTACAGAGTCCAGAAATCAATAATCTTATACAGAGCAGTTATTTCTATGTTAAAAAAAAAAGGTAAAAGGGAACGAGTTGCAGTTTTCTGTATGCAGGAAACAACTTTTTCACTGTCATGCATACTCAGTCACACCAATGAGAAGCACGTTTACATTGACTTGCAGTGTGCAGGTCAGTGTGGAGAGTGCAGGGAGCGTCCTATGCATATGCAAAGCCCTTCACCTCACTGATGGTAAAGCCTGAAGGTGCAGCCACAAACACGCACACACACACACACACACACACACACACACACACACACACACACACACACACACACACACACACAGTTTTCTCAGCAAACCGCCTAGTCATTTTGTCTCTCACCCTTCTTCTCAGAAAGCGCTCATGGCAGTAATGTCTGCATTATATAAAGAATAATAATAAAAAACCAATAAACACTGCCTACGTCAGCTGTTTTGTTTCAAATGACGTCTCGCGAGTTTCAACTGTCACTGAACCGAGCGCGAGCCGCCAAACAGGCTAAAGTTTACACTAAAGAAGGCTGTAAAGAAGGAAAACGCATTTGTAACAGTTTCAAATGTAAGTTGTGGTTTTAAAAACGAGTTTCTGAGGAGGAGGAATGAAGGATAAGTGGGGAGAAAAGTTAGAGGTCGATGCCATTCAGGTCATTTCCCTCAGTGTCCACACAAACACGAAGCGGTGGATGTGACTTATTTAAAAGTACTGAGGACGTAGTGAGTTAGTGCTGAAGCACGTCTGTCGCTATCTCCCGGCACATTCAGACGTGTAGAAGAAGGAGAAAAGCTGTGTACATACCTACACTGTCGGTGAGATAGAGCGGGCAGACGTGCTGAAAGTGCAGCAGGAGAATGAAGAAGGCATATCCAGGCAGAACGGCCATGGCAGGTCTGGAGAGGCAGACGGCACTTTGAGCTGAGCTGGGAGAGAGGAGAGATCCGCCAGCCAGCACTGCTTCCCCCTCCCCTGCTAGACGGACTGCAAAGTGCACCGTGCAAGCTCTTCCCCTCGCACCCCCCACCACCTCCATCCCCATCCCTCCATCCCTCCCTGCCCAGTCCTCCTTCCCCTGGCCACTACAGAGATGAGCACAGCTACAGACGGGTTTCATTAGTTATGTCCCAAAATACATCTCATCCGTCTCAAAGCCATTGGCTCAGCTTTATCACAAATCCAGAGAGCAAGGACAGTAATGAATTTGTTTACAAGGAATATCTATTTATACGTTATATATATATATATATATATATATATATATATATATATATATATATATATATATATATATATATATATATATA
>BRDA01078560.1:0-10075 GCA_036984385.1 Crenuchus spilurus
ATTTCAGACTCCTCCATGATTTCTAAGTGGGAGAACTTGCAAATTTGCAGGGTGTTCAAATACTTATTTTCCCCACTGTACACACTAACACACCGCCACCATGTCAGTATCACTAAGAATGATCCACCATCCAAATAATACCTGCTCTGTTGGGGTCCTGTCCATTGAAGAACAAGGTGAAAGGTAGTATACAGAGAAACAGATGGACTACAATCTGTAATTGTAGAACTACAAAGTGCAACTATATGGAGATACAAGGAGGTGGTTTTAAAGAAGTGGCTGGTTGATGTGTATCCCAGGTTTATATACACCTCACATAGTGAATGATTCCTTACCAAGATTGTTTCCAGGCTTGAGCAGCACATAGCTTTCAGCCCTTATCACTGACCAACAACCGTGTAATAATATTAGCCTATGCATGTTTCCAAAATGTCATTTCTTAAATATTCATAGAAATATATGCTGCTGTTATTAATAAAACTGGACAGTTTGGTTGGAAAGATCTACAGACAGAGGCAGTCCCTCCATATGATTTGGACTAGAATTATGAGGAATGATGAGAAAACTATATAACCAATTTCCTAACATGCTTAATTTTTTCATCCAAACAGCTCACAGACCTTTGGTGGAACTGTTGCCGATCAGTGTTCATGTTCCAGCACATCCCACAGACGAACTGAGATCAGAAATTGGAGGCTGCTGTGAGCAGGTATTGACCACTGCTGACCAGGAGCACCTCACAAGCTTTTGTTGTTTCAAAGATGTCCTGACCAAGTCGTCTGACCATAACGATTTGTCTCCCAGGTCTTCACACGACCCATTTCTCCCACATCCAACACATCAACTACGAGAACTCATTGTTGCATACAAATCACTCATTTTAGCCTATCATTAACTGCTTTGTGGCCCATTTTCCAAACATCGAATGAGTTATTTCATTTGCATCTATAATCGTGCACAAAAGTAGGCCCCGAACCAAAATTCTAAAGCAAGTTATTGTAAAGTGGTTTTATTCAGAAGATTTTGGAGTATTTCTATTGGTGTATTCACCTTAAAATGTTCATATTATATAAACTTCTGTGGTCAAGTGATGTAGAAAAACAAAAACTAGAAAAAATTGAGAGACATGGTTTTCATAGCAAAGTGAAGATACGCTATTGGCCCAACTTTAATTGTCATGCCAGTAATGAGACCTCTGGACATACAGTGGTGTTTGAAAATTTGTGAACCTTGCTCTTGGAGTGATCTTTGTTGGTTGACCACTCCTGGGGAGGTAACAGTGGTCTTGAATTTTCTCCATTTGTACACAGTCTGTCTGACTGTGGTTTGGTGAAGTTCAAACGCTTTAGAGATGGTTTTGTAAAATTTTCAAGCCTGATGAGCATCAACAGCTCTTTTTCTGAGGTCCTCAGAAATCTCCTTTGTTTGTGCCATCATACACTTCCACATGGGTTGTGAAGAGCAGACTTTGATAGATCCCTGTTCTTTAAATAAAACAGGGTTCCCCACTCACACCTGATTGTTTGTCAATCCAATTGAAAACACGACTCTAATTTCACCTTCAAATTAACTGCTAATCCTAGAGGTTCACATACTTTTTCCTACTTTAATATGTAATACTGGATAATTTTTCTCAATAAATGATCAAGTATAATATTTCTGTCTCATTTCTTTAACTGGGTTCCCTTTATCTACTTTGAGGACTTGTGTGAAAATCTGACAGAACATTCTAAGGTTTTCACAAACTTTCAAGCACCACTTTATAAAATCAGAACGATTTTTATAAATATGTATATCTAAGCTAACTAGTGACTGTACAATGAGCTAACAAAGTCAACAAGGGACATGTTTATATACGCATTTGAAAATCTGCATCATATGGAGGTCATAAATAGGTTGGCTTGCACATCTGGAAGCTGCTGTCAGAGGCATCTGTATAGAACTGTAGTCACGATTTGAGTACAAAGAGGCTTTTAATATAGAATGTCTTCTTGTCAAGCTCCTGTAGTTGTTCAGTTAAAGGGCCTCAAAGCCAAATCTGCACAGGGTGGGTTTTCCAAAAGCATTGTGCATTGCACATGATGATTTCAAGATGCTACAGCACAGGAGAATAACTTTGAAGATTCACTTTAATTATTAAGATGGTCTTAATATGGTCTTTTGGAAACAGGGCCTAAGCAATGCTGAGACTGTTGTATAGGGGCTCGAGTAAATTATATGACCATATTGGGATAAATTCCAACTACATCAGTAATAGCTGGCATTTTTAAGTTTCAACCAATGTGAACTGATTGGTGTTTTATGGTAGATCTACAAAATGCATTGAAATAATATCACAGTATGAACATAGTGCTACATAAATCTAGCTAAATGTGATATGATTCGTAAAGATACTTCATAATTGATTCCTTAATTGAAATATGTATAAAGTTAAAAAAATATATTGTAAATTATAAATCAGTTTACTATTATACTGTTGTTATTTTATCAGCAGTGAGTCTGGGCATTTTTTTGATTAAAGATGCCCTAGAATGGAAAACTTTTTACTTTGGCATAGCAACCCATTCTAAAATCTTATATAATCCATAATCATAAAGTCTTGACTCAGCCCAAGACTTTATATATACCTGCTGCATGTCCACCATTACAGTATCAATACCCAGTCAAGTTCAGGCAAACACCCTCTCAACAACATGCATACAGTACCTACTTGCCTCCTCTCTCTGCTACTTCTTTTCCATGCTGTGCACCTTTTCTCTCTCCTCTCTGTTTTTCCTAGGTTTTCCTCTCACTTTGAGAGAAGTTGTTTTCATTTTCCATCCTTTTGTGGCACCAATGCAGTATCAGCATAAAAAATGAACAAAAAAACATGAACAACAAATGTGTACTATAAACCAGCCAGATAGAGCAGAGCTGTCATCATTACCAGTATTATTTCCACCATGAGGTTAATCTCACAGAACCTCAGAACCAACCATTTAATTCATAATGACATTTCTCTTTAGTAACATTTCTCCTGCATAATCTGTAACTCATCATTTTCTTCCTACAGAATCTGTTTTTCACTAGTTTACTTTTCCACTTGTTTTCTGGCAGCCATGCTTTTTCAGCATGAGTGATCTGACAAATATAAACAGCCAGCCAGAGTGGAGCTTGCTAAAAATGATTCATGAGCTCACCATAAAAGGCAAAACGGTTTGTATCAGGAAGAGACAAAAATCATCAAAATGGGCATGTAAAACCACGTTTGGATATTTCTCACCACGACCAAATTTACATAGACATCAGAGGAAAATTTAAACTGAACACGATGTACTCTACAAAGTTTCACCAATCAGACTTGCACCCACAGCAAAACAATGCTTTTTGCACATTTGCAAAAAAAAACTACTTATGAGCTACTAGATACTTCAAAAACTATTAAAAGACTTTATAAAGCTGACAAACTTTCACAAATGTTTTCCAATCCAGCCGTGATCTCATTCCAAAAGTCAAAGGTCATAGATTAGACAACTGCTTGAAAATCTGTTTTCCATTGGAAAATGCATGGAAATGCTTTCCAATGCAATGAGTGGACAGCCAATCACTAAGAACATCTCAATAATTGTGGCCATATTCATTTACAGATATTTGGTGTATGTGTGGAAGTCATCTTAACAGACCCATATTGTAAGGCTACATTATAAAAATACTTAGTGATTAATGACCATTGGCATTATAGTTACATAATCTTCCACTTACTTCAGATGTAGTGTATCAGCCAAGACATGTTTGGAGTAAAAATTTGGTGTATTTAGTTTAGAACTGTCATACTCTATCCTAAACTAATTTAACTGGTCAGCAAGACCTTAATTAACATTTAGATGCAGCCTTTTGACTAAAATGACTGAGCTATTTAGTGACTATTGAGTTATAGTATTTATTAGCAATTTTAGTCTCACATCCTCTGTTCTAAAGAAACAACATTTGGAGAAACAAGTCTTGACTGATCAACTACATATGAGGTAAGTGGAAAAGTATGTAAATATGATTTCTGGGTTAATCCAGGGTATAGGGTTAACCCATATCTGGGAAACCAGCAGAAGTAGAAGTAAGTCACACATATACAAGTCACAGCTTAAACTTAGCTTAAAATTAAAGTTAGCTTTCTAGCATATCTAATGTTTGAACAGCTAATAAGTTAAACTAAAAAGACACAGTCACATACTGTTTTATGTGGGTTTTGTAGTAAGGGATGAAAATGGATGTTGTGCTGGTGCAGATCTTGCTGTTTTCTTTTATTATCATTATCAACAAGATAATCCTTGATAGTCCAGAAAGCACTTTGAGACAGACATTAGAGAGTTACCTCAACCACCACCAATGTGCAGCATCCACCTGGATGATGCAATGGCAGCCAGTCCATAGCACAATTCTCACTATGCATTAGATATTAGGTTGAGTGTAACATCCCTAGTCTTTTAGAAGAAATGACCTTGGTTTGAAATTTCATCCAAAAGACACCTCTGTTTATACAGTACAATTTTCCTGACACCGCATTGGGATCTACACATTACACAAGAATAGTGCCACTTCCAGCTGATTTCATTGGAGGTCTCCCATCCAAGTATTAACCAAACACAGACCTACTTAGCTTCAGTGGAAATGTTCTTTGGCTGTTGGAGTCTTTTATCAGTGTTAGCCAAGCAAGTCTCATGCCTTTAAATTTGTGACTTTACTCACACCATGTGACATGGTTTGCTGCATGTACAAATAAATGAGCACACCAGTCAGTTGTAGCAGAGTGCAAAATGATCATCACTGGCAAAGAATGAGATTTGACTGATGTCCTAAAGGGCATAATAATAGGGTACCAGGTGAAGGGTTGAAAGATCTCGGAAAATGCTAACTGGTGGATGTTCTAGAGTCATCGTAGGGAAGGTAAACTGAGAATGGATTTCTCCTACATTGAGTGCCTCCCAACAGCATAACAGTGGTGCCCCATTGGTACACCAACTCCAACAAGTGGTACAGAGCAATTGATGCCCCACAGTGGATCAGTTAACATCTATAATGAACAGGAACAACAAGGACAGTGTCTGGTATCAACATTGAGCAAAAACTTCAAACTAATGGTGACTAATATACACTTGGGAAGATGTTCATAATATTCTGATATGACTGTGTATATCTTTTTTAAATGTATCAAACCTGTATTAACATGTTTACACGGTTACCATAGAAGTGCACCTCTTTCTTATCCATTCTAAATTGTAACAGATCAGTGAAATGCCTATGGAATACACTTTCTAAGATAGGTATAGGCACTGATATATATCTCATATGTGTCACACATCTCCATAAGGGAAACAGCTCTGATTGTGACTAGTGTTATGTATGTAGAAAACACTTGAGTACATCATAATCAGCTCTTGACCCCAGTGACATGAACTGTCCATACGTTTATAATCAGTAATACTATCTTTATCATTTTTTTTTGACTCATCTCTACAGAGGATGTTTTAGGTTAGCTTGTTTTTGATAGCAAAGCCAATTCGTATTCTTCCTACATAAGATGAACTTAATCTTGTGCCAAAACCACTCAGAATAAAGAGCAGATGTTTTCAGAGAGTTAAAAGAACAACAGTAAAGCTGAGTAGCAGAAGTACTTTTTTATCTATCCTCTTGGGGAAGTTCGTCTCAGCATTTAACCCATCCTTCATAGTGAGCACACACACTTCTGAGCAATTATTAACACACACACCAGGAGCAGCCACACCAGCTGTGGCACCCAGGGAGCAGTTGAGAATTAGGTGCCTTGCTCAAGGGCACTTCAGTTGTGGATATTTAGAGAGGGGGGCATGCTGTTTTTTCACACCCTCTATCTTCACTTTCCTGCTGGTTCAGGGAATCGAACCAAAGACCCTTCGGTTCTAAAACTGCTATGCTAACGTTTACATACCAGTATAAACCAGAAGAGGGGAACTGCAGACCTGGAGAACTGGATTCCTGCACAGTTTGGTGAGTTCTTTGCTCAATCACATCTGGTTCTACTCAGCAGTTACTAAGTTTATAATACCCAGTGATGAATGACCATTGGCACTACAGTGTAAAGAAATGGAGTTCAAATGTTAAAACTCTCATTTTGTGTCCTAAACCACATCATCTAGTCTGGATGATCTTAATTAAGGTCTGGATGCAGCATCAAAGATGTTTTGGACAGTTTTTTGAATACTGCACCATTTCAGTGACTGTTGAGTTATAGTGTTTATTAGCAATGTTAGCCACATGGTTCCTGATTTAAAGAAACTGTATTTGGATAAACATGTCTTGACTGGTCAACTACATGTTGGGTAAGTATAAAAATTTGTAAATATGATTTCTGATTGAGCCATTCTTTTAATCCAAAGCTAGGCTTAATCCATGTCTGATTCAACTCAGCACTTCCCAGGTTTAGTTGATGGACTAAAGCAGGGAACTCCTCAAAATGCGCTGGACACTGGGCCTCGGTTCCCCACCCCCAGTATGTACATTTGTATTCAAATTTAGACTGAATTTTAAAGCATAGTTAATGCTGCAATTTAATTACTGAGCAATTTGATATTTTACCAGTATTGTGATAAATTCTACATTTATATATTGTTCTGAGTGCTGCGTGGATGATGTCAGTACTTCTAGAACACAGAATAACTGCCCCGTATACATGACTACATTGTGACAGCATTACAACAACATTGTCTACATTCTTGCAATATTGATACATTATGAAAAATGCATGTGTTTTTTATTTAATACTAGTCTTAAAGATTATGATGAATGTTGTGATAGTAATGATTTCATAAAGGTCGGATAAACAGTTGAATGAAATCTATAGAACCACATTGTTAATGAGATTGATTTACTTCAAAATACAATGTACATTCTGAAGTATGCATTCATATAAATTGCTTCTTTGCATCATATCTATAAATTAACTGCCTTGCTAATAGTGGACTGCAATTGTGTCAAGATAACAAGTAATATCCCACTATGAACATGACATATGTTATTAATAAAATGATCTCTAAAACAGCCAATTGTAGCTGTTATTAAAATGTATATGTTAGATTAAGCTGCTTAATGTCTTAATTTGTATTCAGGGCCCTTGAATCATGGGGTCTCTAGATGGTTGCAAAGTGCAAAGACTGCAAGTGTAGATAGTAAATGCATAAACTACAAATCTGTATATATACTGCACATAAAACAGCTGGTGGTGCAAATGTTTGGACACCCCCAGTCAAATGTAGTTTCAAATAATGTGGAGTTTGTTTTGTACACAGTGATGGTTTCAGTCTGAATTTTCAGCTTTGTCAGATCAAGTTAATTGCTATGGAGAGTGAATGTGGTCTTAAAGGGCCAGCGCAGATTAAATACCATCTCAAAAACAAATCTAAAGCTACTCTAAACACCTGTTGGTATGTACAACTGATGAGTACAGACTTAATAGTCTGATGTTTTGGCGCAAAGAAAATCAGACTTAATGAAAATAATGTTATTGTGATATTGAATATTCAGAAATAGGATTCTTTGAAATGTATTGTGTCCACTTTTGAAACTATGTACTGCTTTAAATGCAGTCTCTAGTTTATGTAAATACTGCTCAGTGTAATATGAGTAATCACAATGAAATGTGATACATATCGTGGGTGGAGGTATTGTGGTGTTATATTTTTGCCATATCGGCCAACCCTGATGCTCTCAATCACAAATCATTACAAATAAATGAGCATAAGACACTGAGAATATTCAAGAAGTGCAAAGCGAGAGAGAGAGAGAGAGACAGAGAGAGAGAGAATGAGTGAGAGATATATATTTCTTGTTTCTAATCGCCCCATAGCAGACCAGCAGCAAATAATAATTCCTGTGCATCTGGAGGGGGAGGCACAGAGCTAAAAATAAAAAAGTGTGTGTGTTTGGGGGGGGGGGTAAAGGAGAGAGAGAGAGCGAGAGAGAGAGGAGACAATCTATGCCTATCTGTCAGTCGATTGGCCAGTTAAAAATGCATACAATTACTTCCAGCGGCTCAAAGGCAGAGGCATTTACATATGCATACGTGAGGGTACTGCCTGGGTGTCGGAACGAAGGGAAGAAAGCTGGAGCAGAGGGGGGAGACAGAGAGAGAGAGAGAGGGAGGGAGGGAGAGAGAGGGGAGAGATGCGGAGAAACAGAGAGGCATTAATCTTTAAACACTCAACATGCAGATTTATTGCAGACAGCAGGAGGACAGAATTAAAAAAAATCTCCAGTAAGGAAAAAGAGAACAGAGAAAGAGAGCAGGGGGAAAAAACGAGAGTAAATCGTTTTTGGTAACATTTAATTTCAAATTCGGTGTCTTGGATTGAGCACTGTTAGGTGCATTGTGTCCTCTGAGAATTCCGTCTGTTAAGAACAATACGCTCCTTATTTCATTGTTCTGGATCTGTTTGCTCATTTTAAAGAGTAGATTGTCAAAATTTTAGTGCAATATATTCTATGTTTATATATTTTAAATTATATAATAATCCATTAAGCTGTAAATATACTGCATTGTTTTCTATTGATAGTAAGGTGATATATGATGTATAAGTATATTCGATATACCTTGAACATATATTGCAGTTCTATATATATTTTATATATATTTACATTTATTGTGTGTGTGTGTTCTTGTATTTCACCCTGGTGGGGTCTGAAAGTCCTCATAATGATAGGAATGCATGTCAGGTCTGTAAAAGTGGGACATTTTGCTGGTCTTCACAAAAACTCTAACATTTTCATTACAAACTTTTTTGGAAAAATTGAAAGAACAGAAGCATTGACCTTTGGTTGCTAAAGTTAAGTTTAGGTTTATTTTTACTCAGTATTACACAAGTGAATGGAATGTCCTCACCAGTATAGTACTACCAACTTGTGTTTGTGTGTATGTACTGGCCTTATTCCATGTTGCAGAAGGTACCTTCAGTTTGCTCACTTTGTTTTTTATTTTTATTTTTTATTCTAATTTTCTGTTTGATACTAGTAATGTAAAGTTGCTTTATGACAACATCAGTTGTAAAAGGCACTAAATAAATACATTTTGATATTGTGGGGACTAAAACCTGTTTAAACACTGGAACTGTTTCTGTGGAATTTTGTTTCTTGCAGGGCTACAAAGTTTGTTCTTGCAGTATATGTATAACTATATTGTTTATCACTACATTGAGTGAAAACTTTTTGTAACATATTCTATATACTGTGAATATACACTACCAGCCAAAAGTTTTAGAACCCCCAAATGTTTCCAGCCATTTATTACAATTCACATCATTCAAGTCCAGTGAATAGCTCAACATGATACAAAGGTAAGTGATGAACTGCCAGACGTTTGAAACAGTTAAGTTACCCAAAAGTGAATTAATTTACATTACAGAATTATACACAAAGGCTTTTGTCAGGGAACATGAAATGGTTTAAAGCTGTTCTGCAGTAATGGAGATGATCAAGACTTAAAAGCTAGTGTTACTAATTCCTACAGAGTGAGAGGCACCACACAACCATAGTATTCTGCAGTGCCATGCAGTACCCTCAGGTGTGTGCCTAGTTGGTCATCCTACAGCAAGATAATGACAAAAAACATAAGTCCAACTTCTGCCAGAACTACTTCAGTAAAAAAGAACAATATGGTCAGCTTGAAAACATGGAGTGGAGCACAGTCTCCAGACTTAAACCCCATCCAGCTGATTTGGGATGAAGTGAAAAGCAAAGCAAACCTACAAGTGCCAACACTTATGTGAACTTCTGCAGCAGATTTGTGAAGAACTGTCTGATGTCTATTGTAGAAAGACTGTCACAAGTGTGTTCAGCTGTTATGTCTGACAAAGGTGCCACTTTGTGTCCAAAGTTTAGATACATTTTGGTCTATAAATTGATGCCATGAGTTCTTATTTAACTCCTATGTTTTCATTTTAGAGTGCAATGACACATTAAACTCAATCAAATGCAATAAGTACAAACCGGATTCCAAAAAAGTTGGGACACTAAACAAATTGTGAATAAAAACTGAATGCAATGATGTGGAGATGGCAAATGTCAATATGTT
>BRDA01078562.1:0-15844 GCA_036984385.1 Crenuchus spilurus
ATTAGATGTTGGCACCTCCACATCATTGCATTCAGTTTTTATTCACAATTTGTTTAGTGTCCCAACTTTTTTGGAATCCGGTTTGTACTTGTATTGATTTTATTTCATACTAGCTCAATGATTATTTCATTTTTTTAGTCCGTGCACTTACCAAAACAAATTTCTCATACATGTGCCATACTTGCTGAGATAGTCTGTGTATAGTAAATCAGTGAATACTGAACAGAAGAAAGTGTTTGGCAAAATGGATTAAATATTCAATAATTACCATCATTGTCAAATATTTCACAGTTGTTCACATAAATTCCTCAGCTGGAACAAAGTAACAAATATGACGTGTAGTAAAAATGACAGTGGAACAATGAGCAGTTTGTGAAGTATTCCCTTTCTTTTTCAGTCTTTGTTCTGCGACTCTATTTAAAATGTTGTTTGGGGTTTATTAATGAATTTAATTAAGATTTTGGAATCTGAATCTGAGCTCTACGAGGCCGGCTGAGTGGCTGACGGCTGATTATATAATAAAGTAATTACCAAGGAAAGCTTCCATAAACCAACAATGTTTAATTATTTGTTCCTTTAATAAAGTCTGACTCAAAGCTAACCATCTATAAACGAGGCAGTGTTACTGAACTGCAGCGTAGCACAATAAACGCCTCTTTATCAGGTGCAACACACGCTCCCAAATACGGATATTCATTCTGCTGGAGCTGTAGAGGAACATCAGCAATAATAACATTAATAACGGGAACATTATTAACCCATTCATCTCCAGCAACACTTGGAGTTTGATTGGTCTATTCGGTGAACCAACCAACAAACACCCAACAATACATCACAATAAAAGTCACTTATATTGTTTATTAGTTTATGCTATATTGAGTAATATAGTGAAGAACCGATGACTTATGTTAAAGGGTTTCCAATCAGAATTGCTGCTCCTCATTGTTATCTGGGCAGGCAAGCTATCTGATTGGTCAGGACTTCAGTAGCTGAACTGGAAGACCTACCGCATTAGATTCACTAGCAATATAATGGTAAACTGACAGCCAATCATGCTGGGGCCAATTAGGCCTTGTGGAAGTTCTAGATACATCAGTGATGAATTGGGGCTATAGCTGGGTTCATTCAGCAGTTAAAAGATACTTTAAAACTGAGAATGCTGATAAAAAAACAAGATAAAATGTATTAAAACATGCATAATCTTTTAACAAGCTTCAGAAGTCTGGAAGCCATTTTCATTTAGTGTTAACATGTGAGGGCTATGAGGAATGTTCTGCAATAAAGAAAGTGCTTCAGAGCTCATTTCTTTATTACCTCAGCCGATAACGCTACGTCACTCATTCACCCAGTTTCTGGCTAATCACAAGCTACTACCCAGCTTTAAAAGAAGCATCTGGCCTGTACTCTGTCACTTTCAGTGTTGGTGCATCAACATCGGCCCTCCTTACTCCCCACCATCACCAGATTGGTCCCAGTCCTGTTGCCCAGAGGGTAGACTCCACTCCTGCAGTCATCCTATCTAACCTTTTCTGGTGCTATATTGAACCATTTTCAAAAGGCTTCTATATACAGAACCTTCTGCAACACATTTATCATCAATGTGAAGAACCCTTTCATCATGCAAAGAACCCTTTAGGTTCCTCAAGTGTTCATGGTTCTATACAGAACCATTTTCTTTTCTAAAGAACCCTTGAAGAACCATCTTTTTAAAGAATGTACACCAAAAATTCTGATGCTTAATTTAATGTCTAACTGTTAATAATACACTTCTAATCCAGTGTTGGCCAAAGGAGGATGGGTTCCCCTTACTGAGGCTTGGTTCCTGTCAAGGTTTCTTCCTCGTACTCCTAGGGAGTATTTTCTTGCCTCTGTTGCCTCAGGCTTGCTCAGGGGGGTTAGGAACCAGATTTAGTCTCTACCTGTACAACTGTATACTACGATTTATTGTTCACTTACCCTGTATTGTATATTCTAATGTAGTTTAAAATCTGTTTCTGAGCTTTTATTGCAGGAATACTCTTCTCTGATTGGCTGGCAGGTGTGGTCTGTATAATAGGAAACCTTTGAAGTAGATCCAGTCAAATTAAAGTTTAATCACCCTTCTGGAAACAATGAATGGTAACCACAGTAAAGATTTGTTATTATGACAATGATTATGTAGGTACAACAAATACAACAAATGTACAAAAATGTATGATTTTGTGATGTTTATTTTTGTTTTGTACACATTTAATACACAAAAATGACTAAATGTGGTAACTGGGGTATAAGCAGGATAACAGCCTTCCACATGTCTTGTTATAGCTAATTAATGGACTTGGTGGACGCACAGTGGAACAATCTTAAAAGAAGCCCAACTGTTCATGGTAGGATACTACTTTCTTTTGCCTGGATAAGGTTAAAGTTGGGCCAGTCAGTGGATAATTACTATTGTTGCTATAAACATTAATAGTTTCCAAAATATAAAACACTTAATTTTTTAGAACTGCATCTAGTTCATAGGTGTCCCATCATACATATTTATTACACACCTGGCAACCACTCAGAAAGAGCATATATAAATATATAAATATTTATATGTAAAGCAGTATTTCAAATTTGTTCACTCTCATAAATAATACATTTTTCAAACTGTGATGTCAGAGCCGCATTTTTAGTCTGGTCTTAACACAAAACATTTCACCACAACATCAAACTAGACATTTTATACCAACAATAACATCAATTTTAACTAATAAATTCCTATAATTTCCATCATCACAGAAGACTTTTATTTTGGAAAGTTCTCCACATCAGCGGGTGTTTAGATTAGGGTTAAGGGCCAGTCAAAATGTTTTTTTCGTCCACAAATTTTCATGAGTGAAATTTGGTCATTGTGACCCCGCCTGGGAACCTGGTCAAAGACTCTGGGTAACTTATTGAGATATTGTGTTGTTCAGCCTGTCACTCACATTAGCCACCCAAAATAGCCGCTTGGTTCAATTGCTGTAAAAGATAATAGCCTCAAATATCTATCGTAGTGCATGTTTGTATCAAAATCAAAACTTAAACTCAAAAAAAAATTGTGCCGAATTTGTACTTGAGAAACAGGCCTCACCTTGAATCGTGATGTGGAACTACTTCTACCGCGGAGGTACACAAGGTTGTTGGGTGTCGTTCAGCTCCTGAACTACTTCCTTTAACTGTAGAAATGTGTTTGAGCTCATGTATTCATCCGCCAACCGTGAGCAGTAGTGATGAGAAGGCTCTTTATGCTCGGCTCCCAAAGAAGAGCCGGCTCTTTCAGCTCCCAAACGGCTCTTTGCTTGTTATTATTTGTAGCCTCATATTTAAATCTAAATAAGCAAAAATAAATGGTTTGTGTACTGAGAAGCTCTTTTGCCTTCAGTCTTTTTATGATAAACTTTATAATTGCTTCATTTTGTGCTTTAGTTCTGTTAAAAACATTCTTACTTATTTATATATATATATATAATTTTTTACCCTTCCCAATGTAGTGGTAGCCAATTAGCCCATCCCCTCCGTTAGGCCTCTCCCCATCACTTTGAACTCTAGGAGGGTGAAGACAAGCACAAGCCTCCTCCGTTGCATGTGATGTAGCCACTGCTTCTTTTTTATCTACCACTGATACACCGTCACTGGAGAGCCTAACGCACTCAGAGGAAGGCAAACAGGGTCCCCAGCTCTGATTGGACCAATCAGTAGATGCCTAAGCCAGTGGCTTAGTGGTTAGCACGTTCGCCTCTCAGCGCTGAGGTCTTGGGTTCGAGTCTGCATCTGAGCGGACTTTCCATGTTCTCCACGTGTCCGAGTGGGTTTCCTCCGGGGACTCCGGTTTCCTCCCACAGTCCAAAAACATGGATAACAGGTGGATTGGATACTCAAAAAAAAATTACCATGGTATGTATGTATGTATGTATGCATTTATGTATGTATGCCCAGATATGGTTGGCACTCTGTCCTGGGTGATGCCTTTAGTGCTCGATGCAGTCCTTCAGGTGGACGGTCACTTCCAGTTGAGAGTTCACTGTGCGCGACTGGCTGCCGCTTCTCACCGGAGTGTGTGTATATGAAGTGTGTTGATTGTAAAATGTCCTTGGGTGTCTAGAAAGGCGCTATAAAAGTGTAATGTGTATGTATGTAAGGAGAGTGAGCAGGTCAGACATTTTCAGCTAACGTAAACAGAGCGATTTTAGCCGAGCTAATCTTTCAGTATTAATTTCTGGTAGATTTGGATGTGTTTGGATGAACTTTTAAGCGTTTCTGATGTATTAATGTCTTGTGGAACAAATAAACCGAGTTGAGTTTCAGTATGATATGTCTCTGAATGCTATTTCTGGGATATTTTATCTGGGATAATTATGAGATAAATGGCTGAAATGTGTGAGGATTTCTTTAATATTTTTCTTTACAAATATGCATTTAACTCCTATTAGAAAAAAAATACTTTGGCCTGGTTTTCCCATTTCAGTGAAATTCACCACAACAGGCCAATTTTGCGTCGATGTCTTCCAAACGAATGAATTCACACGCTGGCTGTGTGACCTTTGACCCGTGCTGTACTTTCTCTGCTCTGTCTGAACAGATTATTGTGGTTTCAGGAGATATTATACAACTCTTTTTGTGTCAATTACACAATACAACACAAGTGAGAGGTGGTATGATACCCAGTCAGTCAGGAAGTGGGTATTTATCTCTTCTGACAGAGGACAGTTTACACTGCTGGCCTCTGCCCCAGTCATAGCCACGCCCATTTCGTGAGGCGACATGTGGAACGAATGTTTTTATATATGTTATATATGTTAACATGATTAAACCCATTTAGTGCATGCACACAAACGTCATAAGTGAACATGACAAGAACATATAGGATATGGAGCCTTTAACCTAATTTAATCAGCTGTCTGCTGTTGAAGGTACTTACACAACAACAACATTTGATTTCAGAGACACTTTCAAAGCAACTGCTTGAAAAGAGGAAGAACAAACACAGTTATGCCTTCTAGCTGTGGTGCAGCTGGAGATCTTTCTTTGTGTCAGGAGCTTTGGTCATCATTAGAGTTCCTGCTTTGATTTTCACTCTCCGACCTTGTGTAAAGGATTTTCATCTTTGTCTGACGCCATAATTAAAGTAGAAGGGCCACACTGTCAGGTTAAAACTCAGTCTCAGAGTAAAAGCAACACATTCTCATTCATAATTCAGGACTGTTCTCTTTATTTACACACAATAACAGTTTTGTGCGCTCACTGGCCACTTCATTAGGTATAGTATCTAGCTTGTATCTGCACTCATTGCCCATTTTAGCTCTACTGACCATATAGCTGCATGTTGTAGTCTTACAGTTACATCTGTCCATCTGTCCATATAGTGTATACAATGTTATCCATCATAGACAAATTGTTAAATAGTTCTCTGCCTTCACACAGTACCATTACGTCCAGAATTAGTAAACTAAACACTGAACCAGGTGCAGTTTTAGCACTGGCCACCTGAGGTCACTATTGAGTTCTAATGTTTGTTAGCAATGTTAGCCTTACAGCTCCCGTTCTAAACTAAAGAAACAAAATTCGGACTCCAAACGTTGATTGTCTTCGTACATCTGAGGCAAGTGTAAAAATATGTAAATATGATTTTTGGGTGAACCATTCCTTTAAAGTAGTCTATATTTTGTGTCCAATATTTAATGAGACCTAAAAATGGAAAATAGTGGAAATATTGCCTTAACGTCAGGTCTGCTGCAGTAATAGCAGATATAATTAGACCCAGTTATTTAAAGCTGATCCCTACCTGTGCTCTTTTGATGGGGTCAGAGGTTGAGAGAATTGTTCTGATTGGTTCTAGCTCCTGTAGCACTCTAAATGAGTTTTATTTTGAGCGTTCTACACACTGAGGATTAATCATTCTGTATGTCTCATGCTGTGAGTCATAAGGGGGAAGGTTTTCTCTTTTTTTATCTCAACTCGTTATTAATGCCTTAAATTACCTATTTACATATTTACATTCACGTAGTAACTGCACCACAGCAGAGTACTTATTGGTAGTCTGGTCATCTTGACATCTGCCCCGGTCAGTTATTATGGTCATACAAGCCCAATCCCCTGTCATTCTAAAATTTTCTAACTGAAATCCAGAGACAAATTTTCAGAATCAGATCTGAAATATCAGATCAAATCTGATCAAATGGTATCAATGCTTTGCATAGTTTATTTCACATAACCAAAATCGACTTTATCCGGGCTGTTCTGGATACTACACATCAGCATAACTCTACTACAAGTAGAGGATGGGGTGGGACTTTACTCACTGAGCTTTTTTAACAAGCAGATGGGCTTTTTTCTTGAAGGGTGTGACTTATATTTTAAATATATACAAACTGCTGGCTTATTCTTTTAAAAATGTCATTTTGTTGGGTTATTTTCACAATCTTGGGGAGTTTTTTGTAGTTTTGTGTGACCTAACTGCTGGATTTGTGACTGTGTCACTATCAACCCAAACACATTTTCAGTATCTGTGTTTACATGTAAAGATTTTCTTCAATATAATTTTCTCAAATTTATTTAAATGTTGAACACAGATGGTTTTTATTGAGTACCTGAAGAAGAGAGAAGCTGAAGAAAAAGCCCAACCACATTTAAACAGCTCAGACTGGATCTTCACTCAGTAAGAACTCTGTAAACTTTCTGTAGGTAGTGAGTAATGGAAGTAATGAGTAAGGTAATGAAGAGAGATTACTTTTTATAGGAACTAATGAATAATGAGGCATGAAATTACTTTGAACAGGAAGTAATGAGGGATGAGATTACTCTTTACAGGAAGCAATGAGTAATGTAGCATGAGATTATTTTAACAGGAAGTAATGTGTAAAGTAATGAGGACAGATTACTTTTAACACAGTAATGAGTAAAGTAATAAGAAGTGAGATTAGGTTTGACGGGAAGTAATGGATAAAGTAATGAGGAGTTATGTTCCTTTTTACAGGAAGTAATGTGAGTAATGTGGAATGCAATGAGGAGGGATTACTGTTTATAGGAAGTAATGAGGCATGAAATTACTTTAAACAGGACGTAATGAGTAATGTAGCATGAGATTATTTTAACAGGAAGTAATGTGTAAAGTAATGAGGACAGATTACTTTTAACACAGTAATGAGTAAAGTAATAAGAAGTGAGATTAGGTTTGACGGGAAGTAATGGATAAAGTAATGAGGAGTTATGTTCCTTTTTACAGGAAGTAATGTGAGTAATGTGGAATGCAATGAGGAGGGATTACTGTTTATAGGAAGTAATGAGGCATGAAATTACTTTAAACAGGACGTAATGAGTAATGTAGCATGAGATTATTTTAACAGGAAGTAATGTGTAAAGTAATGAGGACAGATTACTTTTAACACAGTAATGAGTAAAGTAATAAGAAGTGAGATTAGGTTTGACGGGAAGTAATGGATAAAGTAATGAGGAGTTATGTTCCTTTTTACAGGAAGTAATGTGAGTAATGTGGAATGCAATGAGGAGGGATTACTGTTTATAGGAAGTAATGAGGCATGAAATTACTTTAAACAGGACGTAATGAGTAATGTAGCATGAGATTATTTTAACAGGAAGTAATGTGTAAAGTAATGAAGACAGATTACTTTTAACAAACTAATGAGTAAAATAATAAGACGTGAGATTAGGTTTGACAGGAAGTAATGAACAGTTACTTTTTACAGGAGGGATTGTAATTATTGTAATTGATGACTTTTAATAGGAACTAATTAGTAATGAGCCATGAAATTACTTTAAACAGGACGTAATGAGGGATGAGATTACTCTTTACCAGAAGTAAATGAGGTTATTTTTAACAGGAATTAAAGTCTAAAGTAATGAGGACTAAGATTACTTTTAACCAAGTAATTAGTAAAGTAATAAGAAGTGAGATTACTTTTTACAGGAAGTAATGAATAAAGTAATGAGTACTAAGATTACTTTAAACCAAGTAATTAGTAAAGTAATAAGAAGTGAGATTACTTTTTACAGGAAGAAATGAATAAAGTAATGAGGACTAAGATTACTTTTAACCAAGTAATTAGTAAAGTAATGAGAAGTGAGATTACTTTTTACAGGAAGTAATGAATAAAGTAATGAGGACTAAGGTTACTTTTAACCAAGTAATTAGTAAAGTAATAAGAAGTGAGATTACTTTTTACAGGAAGTAATGAATAAAGTAATGAGGACTAAGATTAATTTTAACCAAGTAATTAGTAAAGTAATAAGAAGTGAGATTACTTTTTACAGGAAGTAATGAATAAAGTAATGAGGACTAAGATTACTTTAAACCAAGTAATTAGTAAAGTAATAAGAAGTGAGATTACTTTTTACAGGAAGTCATGAATAAAGTAATGAGTTATGTTACTTTTTTCCAGGAAGAAATGTGGAATGTAATGAGGAATGATGTTACTTTTTAAAGGAACTAATGAGTAATGAGGAATGAGATTACTTTAAACACGAAGTAATGAGTAAAGTAATCTTAATACAATTCCTACAGAAAGAATTAGTCATTTGTAATGGATTATGACCCCAGCACTGTCCATCTGTAGCTCAGTATTTCTATGTTAGGTAGAACTGACAGCAGATAAGTGAGACGAAACCCAACTGTAGAGAAATAAAAATACAGACGGAGGGATTTTCTTCTCTGCTGATTCAGCCATTCATCTTGCACGCAGGAAAACAATGCCTCCAGCAACGAGTGTCGATAACAGTCCTCCAGATTAATCAGCAAATCAATACAGCTGTCAAACGGCTGCTTTGTTTTGAAAATAAACTGCAATTTAGGAGGTGTGAGTGGCACTAAAGCAGAGAAGCACTTTCGCAATCACAGCCAATATGATACGGCCCACAGCCTTTTAGTTTCCTTCTGATGTAACTGAGATACTATCATAATACTTATAATGATTCAGCTCTGTGATTCATTTTCTACAGATCAGGCCTGACTGCAGTCAGATAGCAATTTAAAGTCTTTAGTTCATCAACCAGACAGCAAATACAGCTTTAGAAGTGAAGTATATTGATTTAGCATAATTCCGTCATTCAGAGAGTTTTGATTCTTTGATTGAGCAAATTGACTCGGACACAATATACTGATAAAAGTATTGGGACACCCATTTCTTCTGAAATCAAGAGCTACAAAAAGAGTGTATCTTGCTTTTGGTGGAGTAACTGTCTCTAATGTCCATCGAAGGCTTCTACTAGACTTTGGAGCAGTGCTGTGAGGATTTGATTACAGCAACAAGAGCATTAGCGAGGTCAGGACGTTGGATGACTCCTCAAGCTCATCCCAAAAGTATTGGAGGTATTGGAAGGAGCTGAAAGCACAGTTGCTTTGCTGCACACCTCAATGCTGAGGGTCTTAATACAATTAAAGCAAATATGATGTATTTTTACAGTAGTGCTGAACGGAAACATATATGTATTTTACTTAACCCTCCAGTGAACCTACACGTGTTTTCTGAGTGTTTATAAAGCACCAGTCAAAAGTTTGGACACACCTTCTGGACGTTCAGTGATTTTTCATGATTTAAAAATGGCCTTAATTGTAGTTTAATACTAAAGTCATCCAAACTATGAGTAAACACATATGTAATTATTTAGTAAACAAACAAGTAAACAAAGCAGAACATGTTTATATTTGACAGTCTTCACAGTTGGCACCTCTGGCTTAGATGGCAGCTTTCTTGGCATTTTCTCAGTCAGCTTTATGAGGTAGTCACCTGGAATTGCTTTCAGTTAACATCTGTGTCTTGTCAAGAGGTCATGACTTGCATTTCTTGCCTCTTAATGTGTTTGAGACATCAGTTGTGTGTCTACTTTGAAGAATCTAAAACATGTTTTGGTTTCTTTATCACTTTTAAGTTTACTACATGATTCCTTATGTGTTCCTTCATAGTCTGGATGACTTCAGTGTTCATTTACAAACAAACAAACAAAGAAAAACATTGAATGAGAAGGTGTGTTCAAACTTTTGACTGGTACTGTATATACTGTAAATGGTAAAATAATAAATCTGAAATTATGTTTTCTTTAGCGACTATTTGCACAAATCCCTCCACCATGAATGTACTTTTTAAATTGTCCAAAATCTTCTCAAAAACTGTCATAAAACAATGTCTCAGTGTATTTAAAACCATTTAACGACTTCCTGTAATGTAGACATCTGCTTCCTATGAAAACCACTGTGGACAATTCTGACTCTAGAAAGGAGAGTTTCACACCAATTATTCGAATATTTAATTTGGAGTTTAAGTTAATGACTGTTCAAACCAGAGATAACATCAGAAGTGTCAGGGAGCCACGACATCAGAGGTTGCATAAAGACTACATGCCCCGCCCCCTATAAGTTAAACGAAGCACCCTAGTGAACATTGCGCTGCTCAGAAATGGCTGATGTTCATGGCGGGGTGTAATTAAAAGTGGGACCCCTTAGATTTTGCTCATCCTAGGGCGATGGGGGGGGGGGGGGGGTCGGAGTTGAGGCGCTGTAGGGGTTGTATGCCCAGGGCACCAAACGGGCTAGGACCGCCACTGGCCTTACCAGGACTAATGAGAAAAAGAACTGGACTGTTCAGCCACCTACCAGGAGATTTTAGAGCACTTCATGCTTCCATCTGCTGACAAACTTTATGGAGATGCTGATTCCTTTTTCCAGCAGCTGCCCACAGTGCCAACACTACTGATCATAATTTCCCTCAGCACCAAATATACTCTGCAGAGTCATTTTCTCTTGCAGTGCTACATTGTGCTTGTAGTAACTGAACAGCTCTATAAAAGCCTGCGTATGTTTTGCTGTAGTGCATCTAAAATAAAAGGTTTAAGGAATGAAAATGTCAGGTGGCGTATATATGATGCTTTTGACATTTTCAGATTGTGCACTCTGTGGCCTGTTATTTTTACCACTCTTTAGACAGGCTCTCACAACAAAGCCATTCACTGCTCTTTAATGTCCTCTACCAATTAAAGGGATAAATTCTCACTGTAATTTCTTACATAGCTTTAACTTTGTAGCGAGTAATGACTGTACGGGCATTTCTGTAGGATTTGCAGAGACTCAGAATTCAGCTCCAACGTCTGGAAGTGGTGACGTGTTATGGAAAGTTGCCTGATTGCATCGAGTCCATCAAAATGCTTATCGAGGGTCTCCAACTGTGAACAGCTGCTTAATTGTCATAAAGAATCTTGTTGCGAATGCAAATGCACACCTTTCCAACTAAACACGGCGCTCCTGCTGTCAATCAGCTCGCAGAGCACTGACACCGAACCCGAGCGGCACCAGAATCTGCACATCTCACTGTGAGGCCTTCAGCGCTCAATACAAACACTGTTACAACCATAAATTCAACATTTTTAATAGTTAAAGCAGCTATAATGATGCTGAAATGTATGACTAACACTACTCTAGAGTGATGTTCATAAGGCTAAATGAGTATAGTGTTCCAATATGATGTGTAGAATTTTAATACATAATATGCTATTTAATACAATATAATCCAGATTAGTATGTGACTATATGGCCTACTTATTTTTTAAAATAAATAATTAAAGTAAATACAGTGGGGGGGGATCACACGTCTACTTTTAGGACTGAATATCTGATGATGTTTTAGGTCATATTTATGCAGAAATACAGAATATTCTAAAGGGTTCACAAACTTTCAAGCACAGGGGTTGGGGATGGAATCCTGCTGGGGGATATGGGTTTATAGGTGGGCTCCTAACAGCTAACATAGACACATTAGACAAAAAAGTCTCTGGCCTCAGAGGACAATAAAGAAGAAAAGTTAGAGACTGGTGGTATATACAGTATTGTTGAAATAGTAGGGCAGTCATTGGAGCAAAATTCTACCAGTTACTGGCAGAGTCTGACCTGCACAGGCAAAGTCAATGACTCAAAGCCAAGAACACAATGCAGGGCCCTCCAGTAGGTTAGTCACAGCTGAGGGCAAAAACAGCTAATGACCGACACTATGAATGAATGATAATAAGTGAAAGCAGCCCAACTCCAGCGATGGCCCCTTAACAGGAATAAGCTAATCACAGCTGGAATCAACGTTAGCTTATGATTAGCATTAATAAGTCAGAAGAGAGGAGACTCCCCCAAATTTTAGAGCAACCCCTTACAGAAAAAAACAAATTGTAATTAAGTGCTTCAGTTTGAACATTGTAAAACATTTTGTAGTCAGTTAGCAATACATTTATCAACGTAAACAGAAATATAAGTAAGGCCCTACTAAATTAATTGTAAGTGTTGCTTAATTTCACTGTCGTGGGCTCTCAAATATCACAGATTTTACCACAAAAGTTTTTCAATAAAATAATGGCACAGGATGCATATTATGAGAGTACTTTGCATGCACCTTTATATAATTTCAATGCAAATTCACTAGCAATTCTTTGGCCACAACATGGGATGCCATAACAATTAGCTAGCAACACCCTAGCAACCACGTTGGATACAATAGCAACTACCTAGCAATACACTAGCAACCACTTTGTACCTCATTTAGCAGCAAACTAGCAACCACAAGCAACACCAAGCAACGGGTTAGCAACTTTCAACTCATGCAAATGACCCAAACTAAGCTGTGTTTAACCCAGGGTCAGTTTAACTCAGATTATGTTTTATTATATAGCGACCCAGCACTGGGTTATGGAAATGTTGCAAACTGGATTGTGTTTAACCCAACCAGTGTTCTTTCAACCAGCTAACAGCCAGATAACAACAACTTAGTAATGCCCTAGTGCTTGTTTTTAATAGAAAATATAACTTTTTTTCTCATTATGTAATTTACTTTGTTGTTTACATAACAATTTACATAATTATTAAATGATACAGTAAAACAGTGATAAGTCATATAGTTAAAGTTAAGGCAGTGCTTTATATGCTGCACAGTTTGAGATGAAAAATGAAACTTGGTGCAATTTTGGAAGGTCACGTGAAGGCTAACAGAGCTCTGTTGTTCTTATAACCCACAAACAGACCTTGACTTTTCACTCTGATATCTATTCATATGTCAGTGAGCAAAAAAAAAGTGAACAATTTTTACTTTTGAGTTTTATTTAGAGTGCTGTGTGTTTGTATTATTTAATATTTTCTGTATTGATCGGTTTGAAGGTAACCAAGAAACCAACAGATCAGATCTTTGCTAAGTGAGAAAACCAATAGTAGATATTGGACTTTGTTGTTTTTTGTTTTTTAAATAAAATATAACTTTTTGTGTGGTTATGTTTTCAGTAAATGTGATGCCTGCTTTGAAAAATTATATCAACGTGAACTCCGGACATGTGCTGAGTGATCAAAGACATCTGAAGTCAATTTATAAATATAAAACATTTTGTTCTTAATTTGTTGGATTAAATACTTAAAATACTGAATTTTTAGTATTTCCATTGATTCAAATGTCCTTTGTTTGTGTGATTTAGGGTGACAGTGTGTGTATTGATGCATTGGAGTGTTGGTGTTAATGACTTTGGTGGGATGAAGGTGGGGGGAATAATGTGCAAGTTGAAGGGACGCGATGTGCTGGAGATGTTTTACATGCAGGAGCAGCAGAGGGATATTGATTACTGCTGAGATCGCTGAGCCACGAGCATATCTCCATCCAACAATGTAATCATCAGCAGTTATTTGGAATTCAGAGCTGTAGCCTCATCAGAATGATCAGAACAGAGGAGCAACTGAGGCTAAACGCTAATGCTAATGCCCTACAATAACCTTCAGCTCATCATCACAAGTAACATAAAATAAAGGAGAGTGTACTTTGTTCTAGATAACTATAGTGAGTAATTTTTAAAACTGTAATCAAATTAGAGGAATAAATAGAAGTCTGTTTTATTCCATCTTCAGTAGGTTTGTGACCAGTTTCTGAATAACTACGAAACAAGATGGCGGCACGGTAGCACGCAGCGACCTCTCCGGGTCTGTAAAAGAGTGCTGTGTTGCCAAAGTTAAAGCCTTCCTAGAATCGCAAATTCTTCATGGACAGAACAGCCACTCGAGACTACAACTGCTAGTACTTTTGGAATGAAGAAATCAGCCTGGAGTCCTCTGTGTTTCCTGATTTTAGAGACAGGTCGAGGAGATGCCAGAAGTGGTGCACGTGGGGGCAGAAAATGGGGAAGAGAGCGAGGGTTCCTGCTAAATTAAAAGCTATCCCTAGTTGGCCAATACTTCTGTCGCTATTTTTTGCTAATACCTGCTCTCAGTGGTTCACAGTAGCTTGGTTGACAGTGTATTAAACTGATCACCACATGTTGAGGCTGCAAGTTAGCCAGGCTAATAGTGTATTAAACTGACCACCCCATGTGGAGGATGCACTTCAGCCTGGCAAACAGTGGGTTAAATTAACCACTCCATATGGAGGCTGACTTTTAGCATGTCAAACAGTGTATTAAACTGACCACCCCATGTGGAGGCTGCACTCCTACGTACAATGTTGACATATATATATATATATAGTCTTATTAAAAAAGCAATTAAATAATAAAGATTGGTTTGTATAAACTGATGCTGTAATGTATGAATCATGAAAGAATTAAATGGAATAAAAAGGCCAAAGACTATAAACTCTATTCCAATGTTGACTGCATTAGACAAAATGAATTTTCTGAATAACGTTTTGTCTTAAATAATTATCAGGGTGTTTCTATTGCAGACAGTAAATGTATAGGTAATTGGCTTTTAAAGGAGACCTGGGACTCTTAGTCTTCACTTTTTCTTTACTGCTTGAATTGATAAAATCTGCTCAGTGTGAGTAGAAGACAGTAAAGGAAGTGTTCCGAGTTCAAATCTGTCTGAAAGCTGAAGTGAAGGCAGAGATGTTTTTGACAGAGACATGAATATAGCTTCACTTCTTTAAGCCACCATCGCCCCAAGGCATGCCCTGAAATCCTTGTATAAGCCAGGGCATCTCAGGAGAGCGCTTCAGACGGCCATTGTGTCTGTATATATGAGGGAAATTAGCTTAAAATAAAGAGAGCAGCACTTTCTTAAAGCAGTCGTTTTTAAAGGGACCGTTTGATGGAGAATCTAATTTACAACTGACTCCAACATGTTGCTGAGCAGCCAAGATGTACAAAGTTTCTTTATGCCTAGTTCACACTACATGATTTGACATGTTTAATATCTAAGATCCAGTTGGAAACTGTGTCCCTTTGGTGCTGTGCAGCCTGAAATAAATGCTTGCTGGGGACTAAAAATCTGCAAGCTCCGACATTTTTAGTGTTCAGCAGGAAAGTGTACGCTTGTGTTGTTATGTTAAAACACATTTTCAAGCAGTTTAAGCTTTCTTTTACAAAAACAACAGCAGTTTTTGTGCTTAAATAATGAGGTTTAAGCAGAAACCTAAACTATGTAGTGGACACAGGGCCAGAACCGGATGAGCTCCAGCTCTGGGAGGTGAACAAACGCAATGAAAAAAAGAGCTACAGTCTATTCTGTCCGTGGGAGATGTTTAGTTTGACCCCTAAAGAGCGAGAGAGAGAGAGAGAGAGAGAGAGAGAGAGAGAGATCGAGCTCTAAGACATTCCCCTTGCCTCAGTACAGGCCGTCACCTAACAACAAGTCAATCAAAGAAGTTGAGAGCAGCTGCAGACTGTCAATACTCAATCAACAAATGCCTGCTGGTGGTTGATGTTTGGGCTTGATCCCGGATAATAATGATTTCCAGCTTCTTACAGCATGGGGTGTGTGTGGAGGGATGTGTGTGTGTGTGTGTGTGGGGGGGTATCCTCCCTGGGGAACTCTAGATTGGTAGCAGGTATTAATCCCTTTCACATTCACTCTGTTAGAACACTGCGTCAGACATATGAACCG
>BRDA01078567.1:0-26002 GCA_036984385.1 Crenuchus spilurus
TAATTTAGAGTTTTAGTAAATTACTAGTCAAACTGTTTCAACGTTAAAATGTTTTAATTGAGTTGTTTGTAAAGGCTTGAAATAAGTCATTTTTTTTGAATGAATGATGCTCTAATGTTTGGAGATGCACAAGCATGGTCTGACGCTGGGCACTGGCCTGATCACAGATTTCAGTCATAAGGATAAAAATCTGACTTTTTTCTTCGTAATACTGAAGTAACTTCATTTCCAGCAGTGAGTCAGACTTTGGGCACTGGAAGCATTAATACATAAGCAGCCTTCATAAAGAAACTCGGTGTGTAGATTTAAATAACTCTGATATCTCTGCTGGGTGGCTGAACAGTGCACATTTCTGCTGCAACAAAAGTGCAGAGTCCTGAGAAAAAAAAGAGTTTATCTCCATCTCTGACAGCTCCAGAAGAGAGAGAGTGATTCACAGGCCAGAGAGCTCAGCCTGCCACTGAGTCACAACATGGCAGGGCTTATCAGTGCTCAGAGGGCCACACTCTCAGCGCCACTGCAGCAGGATGCGAGGGCAAGGCTGGTGGCTTCATTATCGTGTTTGGAGGCCGTCAGACGGCTGCGCTGCGGTAGCTCGGCTTGTTCGGGGCGACGGCTGTCAGTATGAGGGGGCAGGAGGCTGTCAGGTTTGTCAAGCCCTTGTCCTCAGCATGACTCTCTGAGACTTGAGCCAGTAAGAGACGAAGACCATTTGATTTTTTGTGGTCCGTCTTTTTCTCTGTGTACTTTGTTAGCCACCTTTCCGCAGTGCAGCATCCTGAAGCATTAGAGGACTGCAGTCTCTTCTTTACATCTACAAGGTGGACCAACAACGTAGGTGAACGTGAAAGTGCACAATCATTGGCCAATTTGCTTGGACACAAAGAAATTTGACCTCTGCATTAACCCGCTAGGGCAGGGGTTCTCAGCCCGGGGCCACATTTTCTCATGGTCATTAAGTCGGGACCCACTTTTATAGAATACAAACCAAACAAATTTATTTGTGAAAAATAGCCTTCAAAAACACATTTAAACAAACATGTGCATGTAAATAGATTTCCGAAGGGGACATGACTGACTTGATTCGGGGGGTTTCAGCGGGTGCTGGAACATAAATTAAATTATTATTATTAATAAATATTAATACATTACTTACAAATTATGACATGATTATAATATACTAATAATAACAAGTGTTATTAATAAAATAAAATGTATATTTATCATTAACATGAACAAATGTCATCACAAATTTAAACAGAAGAGTAACCAGAGTTGCCAGATCTTGCGATAGAGACATGCAACCAGCTCTTTGAAAACAAGTCCAAACCCACCACATTCTGTAAAACAGAGACCACTTTTAAACAGTATAAAGGTAATTATTTATTATGACATCACACAAGCAACCCTCAAACTCATTTCTTTGTTTTGAGCCATTGTATTTTGGGGTAATGAAACCCATGTTTGTTAGCCTCAGTGTGCAGATTTTTTGTGCTTCTCATCTTTCGCTTTGTTATGGGGAGCTGGGAGATAATCAAAGAGTTTCACTTGGAAAGAAACTCATGACCAAATACGCAACTTCACGTTCAAAAACAAGCACAAAAAACCGCAACCCGCCACTCACGAGATTTGCAAGCGACTTTAGAAAAAAACCAAGCCCAAAGTCGCTTATAATAAGTGGACTTGGCAACACTGATAACCGGCAAATGGTGGTTACCATGGCAACAAGAATACTGCACACAATGGCTGCACGCGTCTGACGCCTACCTCTCGGTCTCTGTTTTTAATTTAAAAGACGAAGACAAAATCAGATACGCATTAACTATTTTAATGGCTTTAAAATTTATTTATTTTTTACAATCTGTCCACGACCCGCCCAGAACGTGTCCGCGACCCACCAGTTGAGAATCACTGCGCTAGAGGATAGTGTGCACATATGCCCGGAGCAGTGGGCAGCTCGTATTCATGGTGCCCAGGGAGCAGTTGGGGGTTAAATGTCTTATTCAAGGACACTTCAGTCATGTCCTGCCAGGGAATCGAACCCATGACCTTCCAGTTACAAGACCAGATCCCCATCCACCAGACAGTGTTTAAAATTTCCAGCAATGATCTGAGGATCCAGTAGATGGTCATTTTAAGATGTACTTTCAATGTCTTCATAACCCTGTTCAAGCTTCCCTTTAAAAACATTCTCACAGCTATGAGAATTATTACAGCTCTGTTATCCTAGCCTAGGAGGTCACCTTCATTACAATCGCCTGCCTAAAGTGATCTGGGGCTAAGAACGGGAACAATAGGAGCCGTTCAGACACAATTTATAGTGAACTGGAGGAAATCAGTCACTGGGTTTAATGGCCCGAGGATACACGGCCTGTACTGGCTGAACAATCTTTAGTAGTTAGTCACTATTGACTCAGAGGACTTGGGTTACAGTTTTGTCTTACTGTCAACCTTTCTTACAGGCTCTCCACTCAAACACTTCCTGGTGAGTATTAATCGCTTAGTGATTTAACATGCCGTCAAAACTCAACCTCACCCAATATCCAGCTTTTAACGGGCTGAACACGACTGCACAACAATCTACAAAATAATACAAATATTCATTTCTTAAACTCTTAACTAAATGAGTAAATAGTTATTATTGACTCGTCATTAGATCAGCTGTCATTTTATAGGACTGCTTCACTCAAAAGTCAATTTTACACTGACACCAAATGTCCCAAATAAAGAGATCCCAGTTAACCAAATGTGACAAACATAATTTAGTTTATTTATTTATTGAGGAAAATGATCCGATATGACATATTTCTGAGAGGCAAAAGTATGTGAACCTCTAGGATTAGCAGGTAATTTGAAGGTGAAAGTAAAGTCAGGTGTTTTCAGTCAATGGGATGATGATCAGGTGTGAGTGGGGACCCTGTTTTATTTAAAGAACAGGGATCTATCAAAGTTTGCACTTCACAACACGTTTGTAGAAGTGTATCACGGCATGAACAAAGGAGATTTTTGAGGACCTCAGATAAAGTTGATGATGCTCGTCAGGCTGGAAAATGCTACAAAACTCGCTAAAGAGTCTCCACCAATCCACAGTCAGATTGTGTACAAATGGAGGAACTTCAAGACCATTGTTACCTCCCCAGTGTCAACCAACACAGATCAGTCCAAGAGCAAGGCGTGTAATAGACACCGAGGTCACAAAGGACCCCAGGAGCAACTGAAGGCCTCTCTCACAATGTTAATGTTCATGAGGTGTAATCCAAACAGCAGTGATGTGTAAATAAACTCAATCTTATTAAAAATGCAGAACACAATGAACTGTAATGACGTCCTGTGTAGATCAGATCTGCTATTCTGAAGCGTAAACACTGTAAAATCAGTTTTGAAGGGCATTTGACTGTGGCAATAGCTTATAGATTAGTGAGTAAAATAATCCTTCAGATGCTCTTATTAGCCTGGAACTTTCAGCTGCTCAGATTCATGGTACTAAGGGACTAATTGAGGTCTTTGGAGAAAGTTTGTTGAACTGCTTTGAACCTCTGTTGTGTAGTTATTTCTGTGTAGTTGTGTTTCTGAGTGTGATGTTGGTGTGACGGCAAACGAGGTGGGGTGCCGCAGGGTGGGAGGATTAGGTCCTCCTAGGTCCAAAATTAGCTTTAAATAAGGTATCTGACTTAATATTAAATTTGGCTGACTCCCCTACGCATCTAAGCTCATCAGCTAAAAATTTGGGTGTCATAATTGACTCAGACTTATCATTTGATCAGCATATAAGTCACATTACAAAAATAGCTTTTCTACACCTTCGTAACATCTCTAGGTTAAGAAATGCCCTTTCTCTACCTGACGCAGAAAAATTAGTACATGCTTTTATTACTTCAAGGTTAGATTATTGCAATGCACTACTGTCAGGATGCTCCAGCAGAAACTTGAATAAACTCCAGTTAATTCAAAATGCTGCAGCTAGAGTCCTCACTAAAACAAGGAAATTTGATCATATCAGTCCAGTCTTATCAGCCTTACATTGGCTTCCAGTTAAATATCGTATTGATTACAAAATCATTTTATTAACATATAAAACCCTGCATGGTCTCACCCCTGAATACCTGCAAGAGCTTATCACACGCTATGACCCACCAAGATTACTCAGATCCCAGGGTGCCGGTCTCTTACTAGTTCCGTGAATTCATAAAGCGTCATCCTGGGGAAAAGCCTTCTCCTATATAGCCCCACGACTGTGGAATAATCTTCCAGCTAGTGTTCGGGATACAGACTACTTTTAAATCGAGACTCAAAACCCACCTGTTCAGTTTAGCTTTTTGTAATTAACCTCTCCTTTCCAGTTACTGTCGTTACAGGACTTCTTGAACATGACGAATTGCGGAAATCTCAGACACTCCATGATGTTCCAACATGCTGGAGGTTGATGATGGCGATATGGATGGACAGACCACCAGTTCCATTACACCTACTGCGGTCAATTCCTTCTGCTCCGGATGGCTTTTCCTGAGGTTGACACCAGACCTGCTGCTCACTTCCATCAACTACTAGCAATGATCGGACTAAAGCTCTAATGCTACTGCATTTTAATTATGATACCTGATATGAATGCAATGATCACTATTATTAATATCATTAATGTTTTATACTATAGCACAATGTCAGATTTAACTAAGGATGTAAATCTGTGTCAGTAGTTTGATCAGAGGAGGATGGTTCCCCTTTGTGAGTCTGGTTCCTCCCAAGGTTTCTTCCTCCAGCCTTGAGGGAGTTTTTCCTTGCCACTGTTGCCTTCGGCTTGCTCACATCGGGCTTAGATTCAGATTGTTTGATACTAATTATGTAAAGCTGCTTTGTGACAACGCCCATTGTAAAAAGCGCTATATAAATACATTTTGATTGATTGATTGAGGATTCTCACTGTAATCAAAAATCCAAAATAAATAATAATTTGATCACTAAAAAGAGAAACGTGACGCCTCGTACCATTCTGCTCTCGTCTGTTACAAGTGGTTTTCTAATTAATCTGCTTCCTTTACAATCTGGTTAATTAGACGTGCTTACACACACATTACAGGACACACTGGTTCACACTCATTTACAAAACCTACCACCCTACTTATTTAACTGCCTGATACATACAGTACACATTTCATATGGCCTGTCTAGCCTACACATCAGTTTCTTATCACTCAGGTGAAGTGCGTGTAGCTTGATGTTGACATTCTAATAAAATATTAAAGAAATTTTGGGGATGGTACTCTAATGGTGTGTCTGTAATGGTACATGGTAATCTAAATATGTCACAGCAGTGTGTGTCCACACCCTCGGGGGTGGGGTGGACGGTTATTGGGTGATGCAGGCTTGGGGGAATTTAAAGGGAACAATGGAGGGGTTGTTCACCCAGGGAACCAAACAGCCTAGGGCCGCCCCTGGCAAAAAGAAGTGATTGTGTTTGGGTGTGCCAAAGGAAGTAGATGAATTTGCAGGTGTATCAAAGTGTACGATCATACGAGTCTACCAGCAGTGGCAAAAATCCCAGTCTACAGGAAACACTCTGAATTATGGCTGACAGCACACTCTTGTGTGCCGCTCTGCTCCATATGTTCATAGTATGCCGTTCCCTGTGGAGAGTTCTTTCAGAAATTGGTTGTGAAGGACCTGCTTTGACTTCTAGAAGCAATTCTTGCCTGGAAGTGATTTTCATTCACAAGCCGTAAAACCCACCGGCGGTCCCTGTCTGTCAGCTCCATCTTTCGGCCACAATTCTGAGGTGAACCCTTATGATTGTCAGCTTCAATACTCCTGCAAATTCAGCCACTTCCTTCACAATGTGGCCTTTGGCGTCACTCCTTTTTGCACATCATTAACATCTGAAAGGAACAAGGTGACCATTTTTTTGTCTTTTGGAGCTATACACACACACACACACACACACACACAGAGAGAAAAATAAATAAGATAGAAAAAGCCGTTATATTTACTCTGTGCCTGCTTTCCTCTACATCATATTACAGAGTTCCTGAAAGTCTCTAGAGCTCCGCTGAACTGCAGGCTAAGCCCCGTCATCCAAACGGAGAAATTCTGAAAGCAGTGAATCTACCTGTCAGCATCTCTAAGTGCAAGCAGTAAAACTGATGAAGAACCCTGACAGGTAGGAATATAGAAGTCTCTGCTGGTGTTCTTAAATCCGCCATATGAAGAACGTGCCAAACACTGGATCCAAGTCAGAAATCAATGACCACTAAAGATGAATATTTGTCCAAATGCGTCTGGATGTCCCTCAAGAGCTCGGTAGATAAATAGGTTAAAAGAATGAAGCTTTCTACCTGACAGCGATGCCAGGCTTGACGAGAACCATACGCTGCATTCCAAATAAAGTGGTGCTGATGATGGATGCCTCACCACTGTTAAATGTTACTTTAGATGATGTCCATCTGGGTTAGGTGAGACCTAATTCTCAAGTTTAGGTTGTGTTATACAGGTTTTCTTGCAACCGGCCAGTAAAATTCCATCAGCGAATTGGTTTATGGGTGAGAGGAGATGAGGAGGTTCGGTTTGGTGGGCTGTTTAGGTGATTACCGAGTTCTGTTTGTTAGCAATGTTAGCCTCACGGCTATAAACTAAAACCACAAACTCTAAACTCTCCAAACTCTCTCTGTTTGGCCTCCAAACATGCCTTGACTGACTGAAAACATTTGGGGTAAGTGTAGAACTGTGTACATGTGATTTCTGGGTGAACAAAATTTTTTTTTTTGCAAACATGGTGAGCAATTATGAACAATTACAGGTTCACTGGGCGAGTGAATCTCTATTAGCTGTTCTGTCTCTGTGCTCAGGGACTGTAATTATGTGAGCTGTTTGGCACTTCTACATAATAAGGTTACGTTTCTGAGAGGCAGGACAACACTCCAGGTAAGTGTCTAATCTTACATTTACAGCATTTGACAGACGTTCTTATCCAGAGTGGCGTACAACAGTGTTTTGTTTCCATTAAGAGAATGATCTCAGCTGGTACAGACAGATTAGAGTCCAAACTACTCTTCAGTTCAGACACTGTTAGAACAAAACCATCACTAAGACCTAGAAAGATACACAATTATACAGAATATAAGAGCATTACAATACATTACAATAAGCGTTTATAACTAGTGATGCTTAAGTGCTCCACAGAGAGATGCTCTTCAGACTGCGTCAGACTGCAAGGGACTCTGCTTTTTGAACAGCCAGTAGGAGTTTGACACAAAAGAGTCTTCCACGTGTCTTCAAAGGATGGTGGCTCAAGCCGAGCTATGTTAGAAAGAAGTTGGGCTGATTGAAGACCTGCATTCTGGATCAGCTGCAGGCGTCTGATGGCTTGCATAAGAAGACCAACCAGGAACGAGTTGCTGTAGTCAAGTCTTGAGACAATGAGAGACTGACCAAATCAGAGCTTTATTCTCTTAAAATGTTGAGTTTAGGGCTGCAGCTAACAATTATTTGAGTAATTGATTATTCTTGCGATTAATCAAGTAATCGGGGGGGAAAAAATAAATGAAAGAAATTAGGTTCTGCAATAACTACTTACGCTTATTTTAAAAGTAATAGAAATACACAAAAAATAACTTTAAAGCTTTTTAATTAAACATTTTATTGCTTAAAATACAATAACAGCCTCCATTTCAGGTTCAAGTTTAAAACTTGCTTTTTTCAAAATCAAAACAGAAGAGAAATACATTTTTAGAAATCACATTAAAGTTAAAAAGCAAACATAAATTAAGGCACAATACAGTAAACATTGGCTTTTTATATATTCTACTTTGAGTTTCAAGTCTGTGTGACAAAACTTGCTTTTTTAAAGTGCAAAAACAGAAATAAAATAAAATCACATTGATTTAAAGGTAAAAAGCAAACAAAAATTAAGAATAATAAACAATTTCAAGTCTGAGATATAACAACATCCACTTCTAGGTTTTCTACATGTTGAATGAAATATTTTATTTTTTACAAAGCCAACATATAGTGAACATTATTCTTACAAACAATATCAATACAACATATAACAATGGAGGAAAGTGAGCATGTCAACATGCTAAGAACTGAGGCTTGCCTTGCGCTTTGTTGCAGTGTTTCCTGCAGCTGAAAACAGGCGCTCTGATGACGTGGATGTAGCTGAAACACACAGCAGAGACTTTGTCAGTTCTGCCAGTGTTGGATAGCGCGCTGCGTTTCTTATTGTCGCTCTTTTCCCTCGTCGCTTCCATATTCCCGCTTCTCAACTAAAAATCTCTGCGCCTCCTCCTTCCTGTGCGTGGGTGACGTAAGCGTGGTGTGCCACATTAAAAGTCGTCCGTGCGAAATACCGTGCACGGAGTTTTTAAATTAAATAAACGATTACTCGAGGCACAGAAAATTACTCGATCATTTTTTGTAATCGAGTAACTCGAATTACTCGAGAAATCATTTCACCCCTAGTTGAGTTACACAGTCTTCCATTTACCATAGAAGTCAGACATTAGAGCTGGTAATGCCGTTGCATCCGATTTGAATGTGTTCCAATAACATTTGCTAGGTTTAAGAAAACCAATATGGCCTCCTCCAAGAAAACCTTTGTCGTTGTTTTGCAAAACGTAGTATTCTACACAACAAGTTCGCAGATCTGCAGGAAAATATATTACAAACCATTAGGAAAATCTGTGGTTTCCATCAAGAAATGGAATTTTAATGGGAATGGGCTTAATGATAGCCATTGGAGACCACTTGTTTCCTGTAAAACTTTTTAAAATCCCATTAGAAAGCTTTTATGTCGCCAACTAAACCATTAGGATAATCTACATTTTAATATAAAATTACAAAAAAACAACCCCCCCCCCACAATGCAGGTCTACACAATCAGTAGGAATATTAACAGTTGCACACGGCTGGAAGTGAACAATAGACCATTATTTTCAGAAGGACCAGAGATCGGTGCTCTGGACCACTCCCGGACCTAAAAACAGCTTTTACACTTTATCAAAAGTACCAAACTCATACTGAGCAAGTGGATCCAGAAAAAGGCTCTATTGTGAAAACATCCTTAGACCTTTTCTAATATTAGCCAAAGCTCTGGGAATGTTCACTGTTAGCTAGCAAAGGGTAGGCCAGAGACTTCTCATATCTCATTGACTTCACAGACCTACAGGGAGCCCTGAAGATAGTGTTGCATTGCAATCCTGCTTGGAGAGTCCATATTCACTACAAGTATACCTTGACAAGATGTGCCAGTACTTTCAGAGATGCAACTCGTAACGTTTTCTCAAAAAGCCAGCAGCCAATTTAGCCCTTAGCGATGCGGTTATATTGTGACATTTGTTCTTGACAGCCATCTTGAAGCAAATAGAAACACCTCTGCAGAGTAATATCTTCTATCTGTCGATCCTGCCCCCCCACTCCCTAAACTGTGTCTCGCTCAGCTTGTCTATCTCTCTCTGGATAAGAGCAGACCTGGTTGAAGTGGCTTGGTGCTCTCCAGTGGGCCGAGCGTGCAGTCAGTCAGTGTTATTAGACAGCTGTTGTTGTGAGTCCCGGCAGTGTTGGGCGATGTGAGTGTGAACAGGAGGGCTGCTCACGGCCTCTAATGATATCCCACTCTCGCATTCCTGTCATAGCAGATCACTATTCCCTCGTCTGCTCTGCGAGACCAGAGAGATGTGCGTTTGGCCAGCCTTGCACATTCCTCACCCACTGCACACCAGCATCCCCCCTCTCTCTGTATGCTCTCTCTATCTTCTCTGCTGGATTACATTGTTGTCCTCTGAGATATGTGAAATCTCCATTTTACACTTACTCCCTTTGGCAGCCTTCCAGGCTGTGAAGCATTTGGTTTGTGATGCTGTCTTTAATGACATAAGCCTCTTTGGGCCAGCTTTCACAAATCTTTGCTCATTGCAAAAGGTGATGACTTCATTTTGACTTAATAGAAAAATACCAACATCCCCATCGTTTGTATCACACTGTTACATCAGGAAGAGTCAACCAGCAGACCAGAAAATACAGAATGAACACCTGATAACTTTGGTTACCCTGGTTACCTTTTTTTGAAAATCTGTTAAATGTATCGAGTTGTGGTGTGTCAAGTGGTGTGTTCCTCCAACAGCCCTGCTGTGTCTGATCCACTTGTACCAGCACAGCACACACTAACACCACCACCACATCAGTGTCACAGCAGTGCTGAGAATGATCCATCCTAATAATACCTGCTCTGTGGGGATCCTGATCATTGAAGTACATGGTGAACCACTGGCGGTCCAAGCACCAAGGGCGCTTCACAGGACCTCTCGGGGCGGGGCATGCTGTTTTTGTGCCATCCCTGATGTCGTGCCGGCCTGGGCGGCTGCCCATATCACCAGCCACCACTGCAGTGAAGAGAGTATACAGTGAATCAGATGGAGTACAGTCTGTACAAAGTACACTTATATGGTCAGTGGAGCTAAAATGGGCAATGAGTGTAGATACAAGGTGGTTTTAATATTATGGCTGATCTGTATATATGCACTATTAAGGTTCTTCACATTTGCATGTCTCATATTTACAAATCTAATTATGTAAAGAATTGACACTGAAAGGTTTCTTAGGCTGTCCATTTCATCTATAGCTGAACTATAACTTACTCAATTTCCTCCCAGATAGCAGACCATTCATTATGACCCAGTTAATGCCCTTATGGGTCTGTTTTGGCAACAGCAAGTTTATTGCAGACTAAAGCTGACCATATTTAAGGTTTGTGGTGACTACAATTGGCCCACATGCATTATCCTTCCATCTATCCATTATCTTCCACTTAATCCTGATCAGGGTTATGAGTCCCCTGCCCCTTCACCTGGTGCAGAGTAGGGCATTACACTATCTTAGCTAAACCCAGAACAGGGCACCAATCCCCACATGCATTAGATGTTTGTATTTCTGCTTTGCACCAAAACTGACTTATCCCAGAGTTACAGTTGAATTTGAGTTTGTTAAGTTGTAAGTTGTGGCCAGCACATAGACTAGAACTAGCCTAACTCATGTGGCACCATATTTCATGCTATATATGGGCAGATATGTTATAAATGAAGAGAGCAGTCACAATTTGGAATATGAAAGGGAAAACTTGTGCTCAACATGGCAAAGGTTTGCAGAGAACTTCCTGCCCTTCAAGAAAAAGAGCCAATCAGGTTGGAAGGTAACACTTCAAACAGGACAGCACCCCTCATTGTGGAGAAGTGCTCGAGCACAGTACCCAGAACAACACCAGAATAAACCTTTATGTGTTACTGAAGCTCTTGTTAAGATTTGATCAGATTTCAAACGTGTTTGAAATGGAAATTTGAGGTTCAAGTATTTTGGTCTCTTCCCACTCAAAGAGAGAGGAGTCTGGTCTTGTATGAGTGGAAATAACTGCTTGGCAACATTGCAAAGATGGATGCCAAGTGAACAGACTTTGCCTGTAAGGATTTTGATGGGAACCAGATGAAATTAGTAAGTTTGGGCCATCACTTGTTTGCTACCTGAGCTGCATACCACAAATTTAGATTAAACATTTTGCCAATGTGATTACACACAGTAGATTTTGACCTCTGCATTTAACCCATCCGTGCAGTGAAACAGACACATTAGTGAACACACTAGACTGTGAGAACATGTACCCAAAGCGGTGGGCAGCCCTATCCACGGCACCCAGGGAGCAGTTGGGGGGGTAGGTGCCTTACTCAAGGGCACTTCATTCATGAACTGCCAAAGGATTGAACCGGCGAACTTCCAATCACAAGACCAGATTCCTAACCCAGGGACTTTATGAATTTGTCACTTTGTGTAATATAATAAAAAATGACTGTTTACCTTTTCAAATTTTAAACAAAAAAATAACTTTTTTCCACAATATTCAAAGTTTTTTTGGCAATGCACTAATATATGATTTACATCACCGTAGGACATACAAACTAAAAACAGTAGTAGACAAAATTTTGTGCTCACTTTTCTGCTGTTTTATGGCTCATCTGAAATACTGTTATCTATTAAAAACTACGAAAAAAAACTAGCTAACAAACAACATAAACACAAAACAAGCTAAGACACTAAGAGAAACACAACACAAACTAAACCAAACAAGCTAACACAATACAAAACTAATGCAAACAACACAAGCAAACAAACACAACACAAGCAAAAAAACAGAACACAGGCTAACAACACAAAACTAACACAAACACCACAAGCTAACAAACACAACACATGCTAACACAACACATGCTAACAACACAAAACAAACAGAACACGAACACAAGCTAACAAACAACACATGCTAGCACAACACAAAACTAACAAACAACAAAAACTTACAAACAACAAAAACTTACAAACACCACAGAAGCTAACAAAACAGCACAAAACTAACACAAACAGAACACAAACAAAACATGCTAACAGAAACACAACACAAACTAAGCCAAATAAGCTATCCCAAACACTACGGTGACCAGACGTATCTTTTCCCCAGACATGTCCTCTTTCTTTGAGACTTGAAAAATTGTCAAGGATTTGGTTTTACTAGAGCTTACGTCAAATTTCGAGAAGCGTTTCGTTCACAAACGAGTCTCGCCCTCACCCTATTCCGTTCGGTTTGCTTGAGTGAGATGTCACGCTATATTAAATGGAGACAGGCCAGCACTAGGACCCAGCGGGAATTCAAACCTGTTTCCCTTTAGGCCTCCCACAAGTTCACGGATTGCAGAGAGAACATAGAGTACTGTATATTGGTATATTTCAGGGCCATCTGATTAATTGTAATAGTTTTAAATTGTAGGTTATTTATTCACACATGATATAAATGGAGATTATTTACATTAAGTTGTCGGAAGAAATGCAACATTCACTGACAGCACGGATACAGGGTATCCATGCTGACAACCGCTCCTTCATTAATGATTGTATTACTGATAGTTACTTGGCGTGGCCAGGTTTTATATCTTTATCTATGGCCATATATACCTAGACCCTTAATTCTTCCAGAACTTGGTGTATGCTTTTCATGAACAGTAGTTACAGTACTGAATAGCAACTAAACAAGCACATGGCTTACCTTGTTTTATCCGTCAGGAGTAGAAGGCAACTTCTTTGTTTATTTTTGTGTATTTTGTACAGTTTACGGCAGAACACTCAATTCCTTTTGATCCAGAGGTTTTCTTTGTGTTGCCTGTATTAAGTTTGTGATCCATGGCGCTGCCAGGAGAGAGAAAATGGCAAACTTTGTCTAGAAGAGTGTCATAAAGATCGCCATTGTACGTCTAGCAACATCCAGTTACACACATTCAAAATGGCCACCGGCGCCCAGCCAATTACAATGCAGCATATAGGAAGTTTGCCATCTCTATGTTCTCTCTGCTGATTGGCACTGCCGTTTCTTGCTAACGTGTAATTGGCTGTCGCCACTGTCATTCCCTCAAATGGCGTCAGGACTTTCACTTTGTTAACATGTTGAGCGTTAGTTCTGCCTGTGTCACGTCAGTTAAACGTATTTTAATATCAGAGGTTTCATATTAAAATTCATTAACATTAACATTTGAGTCTGAGTCTGTGTGCATGTGTCTACCAGTCTGTGATAACCCATCCATTTACATGCCTCTAAGTTTAGCTATTGTCAAAAATAATTAAGAATTTCTGCTTATTTTGACTCAAAAATTAGGAATAATTATGTGTAAATGAGGTCTATTGACCGTACATATATCAATGTAAACTGTAAATGTACATTCCAAACATAACATTGGTGATAATGAGCTTCAGTGAAGTTGACTAAAAAGGTTAAATATAATTGGGTGATAATTTTACGCTACATGCTTTTAACAGTTTATTAATATTTAATAATATGTAATAATGTATTAATATTTTATTTGTGATTAATATAAATTGTATTATATATTTAATAATTATAAATATAAATAATTATTTGCCAATATTTATTAATAATTAATAACAATAATAAAATTTATGCTCAAGCACCAAAAAAAGGGACGCATTGTGCCCCCCTAAGACGTGTGGTGCCCCTGTAAAATTTCGGTGCGTGTGATTCACATATGCGGAGCGCCGGCCCTACATTATATGCCCCCCCCCCCAATATTTTGCACCCTTAATACAAACTGTCAAAAGACACATAACCACTAAAGTATGGACACAGGATTCAAAATAGCTTTCTATAGATTCTATACAGAATAGACTTCTGTAGACAATAGTATGTCAATCAAATGATTATTTAAAATGAATAGAGTTTGTCAACCTGAGCTTGGCTTTCTGAAGCTGTCTGTTGAGACGTTGGCCTGTGGTTACCAGGTGGGCCTGGGGTGAAGCTGTGTAGGGAGTAGGTGTTCTCCAGAGGCCTGAAGACAGAAAGCACCTTGACCTTGTGTGTAATGAGTGTTCTGTGATAGATAGCCATGCCAGCTCGCTCACTCGCCTTTCTGTGGGGCTGTCCGATTTCCCAGACGCAGATAGATTGGTCTTTGTTTTTCCTCGTACATTCACCGCCCAATTAATCTTCCCCAAGTCCATCCTCCCGGCTGCCTCCAGCCAGGCAGACACCGCCTGGGCCGGCAGGTGATAAACTCGCACGCCAGGGGTAAATGCACCACAGCCTGCCTGAACATCACCATCTCTGAGAGCTGCTGAAAGAAGATGTTTAAATGCATAGCCACTGGGGCCTCTTTCACCTTGGATTCTGTAAAGGAGTATATTATTTATCCCTGCACGTCTAAGTGTAATTCATCTCAGTATGAAATATTTCCAAACTGAACTTCAACCAACAGTGTGTCTATTATGCCGGTGCATGAAAGGCTTAATACTGCATGTTGATTTGGTGACCTTTCTAACTCCCCATTTTACGCTCTCGAGACAAAAGGGCTGCACTGCATGACTTGAGGTATGATATCCAGCCTAAGGGCAGCATAACAAGGCCCAAACCCAACAAGGTTTCAGTTACAAGCAATGTTTTGTTAGAGTTGCATGTCAGTGGCCCATTTTTAAATCAATGGAGTGGGCTACCAACACAATCATCGCTATGTTTTAGACAATAGAGCATCTTCATGACAGAAGAAGAAGCAGTAAGTTTAATAATTGCTCTTGGGGAAGTCCTTTCCCATCTTTCCATGGGACAACACTATTGAAATGAAACTTGGATATAATGTAGAGTATATACAGTAACTCAACACACAGCCATTAATATCTAAATATCTGGCCTCACAGTGAACATGTCCAAATTGTTCCCATTGTGTCAATATTTTGTGTGACCATCATTATTATCTAGCACTGCCTTAACCCTTGTACGAATCAAATTCACTAGAGCTGCACAGGTTGCTACTGGAATCCTGACATAACAGAGCTCCATCTTCCACTTGAGGATGCCCCACCAGCAGGGGTGGATTTGGAAGTTCTGGGGCCCCAAGCAACGTCATGTCTGGGGGTCCTGATCAAACGGATTCTTTTTTAATAGTTATGGTGCGGTACAAGCTTAAACCTAAATTAAATAATACATCAATTTTAAACATTACTTAAACATTATAATTCATAATATTTTATTAGGAATTACTAGTTACTATTAATAATATACTAATAACTATAATCATTATTATAATGAATAATAATAAAATAAATATTAATAAACTGGGGGGGGCCCCGAGTGGCTCAGCGGGCAAAGACGCTACCACTATGACCCGAGGATCGCGAGTTCGAATCCCAGTCATGCTGTTTGCCATCAACAGCCGGGGCCCAAGAGAGCAAAAATTGGCAGTGCTCTATCTGGGCTGGTAGATGGTGCTCTCACTCTCCCCATCACTCTCACATTGCAATGTCCGCTGGCTCAGGTGTCTACTGATTGGTCCAATCGGAGCTGGGGACCCTGTGTGCCTTCCTCCAAGCGCGTTAGGCTCTCCAGTGATGGTGTATCAGCGGTGGTTCGAAAAGAAGCGGTGGCTGCATCACACGCAACGGTTCTTGCCTGCACCCTCCTAGAGTCAGGGACAGTGCAAAGTGATGGGGAGAGGCCTAACGGAGGGGATGGGCTAATTGGCTTCCACTACATTGGGAAGGGGATAAAACTGGCAAAAACCTAGAAATAAATTTATAATTAAAAACAAAAAAAATTAATAAACTGTTAAAATCATGTAAAATAAAATTATCACCCAATTCTGTTACACCTTGATAATCAACTTCACTCCAATTCATTAGCACCAATTTTACACTTATGTTTGGACTGTATAGTCAATAAACCTCATTTACATAAAATTATACCTCATTGAGTAAAAATAAGCAGAAATTCTGAATTATTTTTGACAATAGTTAAACTTCGAGGCATGTAAATGGATGGCTTATCACAGACTGGTAGACGCACGCACAGATACAGATTCAGATGTTATTGTTAATGTATTTTAATATGAAAACTATTAAAATATGTCTGTCTGATGTGAAACAGGCAGAACAAACGTACATGTTAACAACTTACAGTGTCAGGTGAACACGAACTACTGGCCAAATCACATAACACTGGTTTGCAAGTCCTGACTGTTTGATGAAGTGGCCACTGGGACCGCCAATCACACACTAGCAAGAAATGGCAGAGCCAATCGATGAGCTTGTGAGAAGTCTAAAGAGAAATAGGCTTCCGACTGAGTGGCCGTTTTTTACTGAGTCCTAGTGCTCAACCTGTTTCTTTTTAATATAGCATAACACTGTTTTTGGATGAAAAAGTCTGCAGAGAACCAAAACGGTCTTTTGAAAAAGCCGCTGTCCCCCACCCCCGGTCCCAAATTACACCCTGTATCATATCTCTTTAGTGTGGAACAACAAAAACAATTATTCCGTTTTTTTTTGTTTTTTTTTGCCAACCTCTTTCTGGAGGTGTGTTTTGGGTTGTTATGATGTTGAAAATGCGGCTTCTGAAAGTGTTTCATCATGTTTTCCTCACTGAACCGCAGCTCCCCAGCACCAGCAGCACTCACACATCCCCAGACGGTGATGCTACCACCACCATACTTGACTGTAGGCAGGACACTCCTCACTAAAGCACTGCAACACATTCGATGTACAAGGGATGTGAGTTATAGCCCCAGATGGGCTGTTGTCCTGCTTTTTTTCTATGTAGATATTGTTTGCATACCAAATTGACCTCAAACTTTTAAATGATATTGTCATTCTCATTCATCTCATCAAGGATCTCACGAAGTCATTTCATTTCTCACCCAAACTAAGGTAACCAATCCAGTTGAGAACAAGATGGCTTCAGCGTGTAATCTCGCTCTTTCAGAAATATTAGTCATGTATGACACAGTTTCACAAAACCGTAAGACTTGACATGATCTCGACTTCGAGGCAGTATTCTGGTCTAATTACTACACTCCGGGATTACAAGTGGTAACATGGCAGTAATCAGATGCTGCTCTAAATCCCTGAGATGAGGGGCTTTTCACAGGCTCAGCGTAGCGGATCTGTCGAGCACACAGCACAGAAAGCCCCCTGAAGATGCATGAGTCCAAGCTCAACAGCCTGCTGTGGGGAGAGGGATGAGGCCAGAGAGGAAACGTCTGTTTTTAATATGAAGAGCCTGCTTTGCTTCCATTACAGTCTGCTGAGGACAGGCAGGCTCTGAGTGAACTGATATGGATCTGGAATGCAATTTGGCCCTGTCCGCCTTCCATGTTCTTCTGGAGTAGCTTTATAAAAGGTTGGGTAAAGATCACAGCACACACTAATCTGGTTAAACCAGTGGATGGCCCAGTACGCTCTATATTAAACACAACCTTCAACAGAAGGACTATTTACTCAGAGGGGACAAAGCAGATTATGATACAATATATTCATTTATAAGAGTCCTGATAATGTTTTCAGAATGTGAATAAGTAGCTGTAAGTTCCACAAGTTATTATTCAGAAATACTCTTTTCTGATTGGCTGGCAGGTATCTACTTTGTAGATGTAAAGTCAGAGACAGAAACTACTACTACTGTGTCGGACCACTCGTACCAGTACAACACATACTGACATATCGCCACCACATCAGTGACACTGCAACGCTGAGAATGAGCCACCATCCAAATAACCACTGCTCTGTGGGGGTCCTGATCATTGAAGAACATGATGAAAGGAGGTAAACAAAGTATACAGAGAAACAGATGAACTACAATCTGTACAAAGTGTACGTGTATGGTCAGTGGAGCTAAAATGGACAATGAGTGTTAATATTAGGAGCTGGTTTAAATGTAATTAATTTCTGGGTCAATTGTCTATGAAAATAACAAATAATAATAATAATAATAATAATAATAATAATAATAATAATAATAATAATAATAATAATAATAATAATTATTATTATTATTATTATTATTATTGTTGTTATTATAATTATTGTTGTTTTGTTGTTGTTGTTATTATTTTTATTGTTATTATTATTATTATTATTATTATTATTATTATTATTATTATTATTATTATTATTATTGTTTTTGTTGTTGTTGTAGTTGTTGTTGTTGTTGTTGTTGTTGCTGACAGCTCCATATTGAAATTACAGCTATTAATTACAACTGATAATTTTGTGTCCTACTGTTAGCTTGTCATTTGGTGACCACTATGCAACTCCCTCTGAAGGCCACAATGTTTTGCATCTCTACTAAGAAATAAATATTATTTGTGAAAACTGAATTATCACTTGTTAAGATATAATACTGACTTTTAATGTTATAATTCTTTTTTATATCCTTTCATCTTAATCAGGGTTGTGGTGAATTGACATACACAGACAACTAAATTGTGCTCAAATGTGAAATAAGGTGAACGTCCCCTTTAATGCCATTTTGTACACGTTTAAAGTCAGAACAGCTCAGCTTGGGGCTTTCCTTTCTCTTCAGAAAGAGGCTTACCTCACTTCCTCTAGTTACTTCTGCCTTGTTTTGATTTATGTCTACAGCCAACATTCTGGAAAAGAACAAGAAGCTTATTAGACACTCAAACACTTTACTGTACAGGCTTGTGCATTTGCAGAGTGGATGGGAGTCAGAGAAGTGATTAGGGATTTGTTTTTCTTTGGATTGGAAGCAGGCCCTGGGGTTACTAACAGAATTGCTCATTTTACCACCTTCTCCCACCCCCTCCATTCAGAGCTGAGTGTGGCACCCCCTGGGGGGAGCTGTGAGCAGTACATGATGGAGAAAACACTGATTCCTCCAGTCTCTGGTGGCTTCTCGTTTAATGCTCTTAACGGCTGTTGAGGAAAGAAACCTGGCACTCTGTTCTGCGGCATAAATAGAACCATATCTCACATGGTTTCAGCTGTTCCTTACTTTTGAAGAAGCTATCACAAGGTATTGTGTTCATTAATGTAGAAAGAACTCTTCTGTATATCCTCCTTGTTATCTATTGATGAGTGCAGAATCAGAATATTGTGTAAAAGCTCATTTGTGGTCATAATTTAATGTTTTTATATTTGTTACAGGTAAAATGACATGTTCAGTTGATCAGTTGGGCTTGAATCAGAAATCCAGAGTCTCAAATGATTATAAGATCAACCAGAAAAGGATGCACAGCACTGAAAAGCCAAACATCTGATAAGCATCTTCATTTATATACCCATACCCACCTTTTCTATGGAATGCTGCATCAGTCCAGGTTGCTTCGGTCTGTATTGCTGTGTTGAGTGTTTCTCATCTACTTTTGACAATATCCCATAGATTCTCAGGTCTGTGTAGTTGGCTGGCAAAGGAAATTGGCATATCCATGTAGATGGAAGCATGAAGTGCTCTAAACTCTCATGGTAGACGACTGCATAGACTCAGGGCTTGACCAAACACAGTAGAACAACACCAGTTGATGGCATGACACTCAAAACCATCACAGACTGCAGAAACTTCACACTGGACTTCGGACACCTTGGACTGTTTAACACAGCATCAATTAAAGCAGCAAAAACAGCTGCAGGACAATCCTCAACGTTGGGCTTAAGTTATCTTTGTGGAATACCCCCCTGAACACATTTTCTCATCTGTACTGCTCTTCTGAACTCACTGAAAACAATGTCAGCAGCACTGAAAGTTGTGTAGAGGCGCCCTCTAGTGTACAAGACAGTGCACTGCATATTACACACCTATTGTTCTTTGCAGCTGAATAAACTGAGTACATTGTTTATGGCTAGTTTGTTGAAGTTGTCATCAACAAACAAACAAATGAAATGATCACTTTCATAGCAGTAGTGTGTTTTAGATGTTTTTTTATGGTTTTCACTTACAGTTTCCCTTTGTGTCCTCCAAAATGACCTGCCGGACTGTTGATCTGAACAGAACTGTGTAAACTGGCTTCAGTAAATAATATCCAGCATGCTCAAACATGGTCAGGCTTTTAAAGCAGGTGTGTCAATATTGAATAAAGAGGCAGCCTCCTGTTTCATGCAAAGCAAACAAATGGGATCTTTTTTTTTGTTTTTTTAATTTAGAGGGTTCTAGAAAGCTGCAGTCTTTAAATGTCCTCTCTAAGCCGTTTCACTAACGTTCAGCTGTGATGCTGGAGCTGGCAGAAAAACTGAAAATGAAAACAATCATTTACATAATAGCATTTTCTCTCTCTTATTCACTAACACAAGCAGCTGTTGTAAACATGTTAAGCCATTAGAGCCACATTAGCGGCCTGCAGTGGACAGTGGAGTGGATGTAAATGAGGGACACAGCTCTTCACCAGTGAGTTAAAAGCTGGGCGTGTAAACACTGATAATGGCTTCTGTGCTTGAGTAAACCTTTAGCAGTGTGTGTGTGTGTGTGTGTGTGTAGTCTGTGGTCTAGCTCTATTATGCAGTGCTCAGCAGCTCTCCGTGTGTGGGAGGTTAAGCAGCTAGTCCTCCATTTTGAGTGAGCTGCTCTTGGTTTTGAGTAACCACAGTAGGAGGAAGGTTGTGAGGTTATAGAGCATCAGCCTGAAGCTTTCACAGGTTGTGGATGAGCCGGTTTGGTCATATTTTCCACAGTGTTGCAGTTTAAACACCAGCAAGTGTGTGTATACACAATCCTTCATTTTTATATTGTGTTTCTAGACACTCAAAGCTTCTACACCTCCGGTACAGACATTAGAGAGTCACCTCAGCTACCACAAATAGTCCGCATCCACCTTGATGATCTGATGGAAGCCGGTCCACACCAGAACTCTCACCACGCATTAGCGTTTAGACAGAGAGGTGAGGCGAGACTAAGCCAGTTTTTGAAGATTGAGATGATTAGGAGTGGGAGACGGTGGTGGACCGTCAGGCCTTCTCTTCTGGCCTAAGAATCATCTGAATCACAAACTGATGTTATATTTTGTCCATGAATACTTATTAAATCATTCCAAATGGTCTGTCTGCTTCCTTTTATAGCATTTCGGATGGTTGTGCTGTTTCCAGACATGTGTTTTCATATTAAAGCATTTAACCAATCACATTTCAGCCATCATTTGTTGCCAGGCAGGGTCAAAGTCAAAGATGTCTACCGAGGCCTCCCCCACCCCACACACACACAAAATAAATGTCGATGAAACTGTTGCTTCAACCAATCAGATTTTGAGTTGGTGTCACCAGGGCCCTCTAGCAGGCTTATGGCATGTCACCATATTCCTGTTGCAGCCCGGCAGGACAATACCCCTCCCAGCCTCCAGAGGTCGCAGTATCAGCACTCTCAGCACTGAGGTCTTAGGTTTGAGTCTCCATCAGGGTGGAGTTTCCAGGATTATTCTGACTAATCTAATCTAATGGATGGATGGATGGATGATTCTGTCCCTGTCACTGCTCTGGGTTATTGGGGTTCACACAGAACACAGGAATAGCGCCTCCTTTTGACCACTAACACCACTTTCAGCAGACACACAAGTTTTTCCTTGTAAGTCTCCCATCCAAGTACTAACCACACCTGCTTAGCTTCAGTGGATGTACATGTTATGTTGTGCATAGCGTTCAGTGGTCAAATGCTAATGAAGACATGCATTTTCCAGTGCCATATGGATCAAACAATTATGGTTTTGGGACAGGTGCCCTTACATCTTGACCAGCACCATGACCAGTCAGTAATACCTGAGCCTGAGGCAGTACTGTAAGGGGGTCGGGGTCAGTATGGGTCTGAATTTGTACTCCACTGAGCATGTCTGGGCAACAATTGCATGATGACTGCGTTACCAGAGACTTTTGGGTACGTACAGTGACTGTGTAGACCACTAACATACATCCACAGTCTCCATGCCAGACCATGTAAAAGTGGACAGGGGTAGACTGGCCATTAAAAGCAACCGGACAATTGCTTTTGGGCTGTGGAGAGAGCGTTAAAGTATCCAGTAAATGTGGTACAGTGGCCCGAGTGGCTCAGCAGGCTAAGATGCTGACACTATGATCAGAGGATCGCAAGTTCGAATCCCGGTCATGCTGTTTGCCATCAACAGCCGGGGCCCAAGAGAGCAAAAAATAAAAACTCTCCATGCTAGATGGCGCTCTCCCTCCCTATCACTTTCACATTGAAGTGTCCGCTGGCTCAGGCGTCTACTGATTGGTTCATTCAGAGTTGGGAACCCTGTGCTTTCCTCTGAGCACGTTGGCTCCCCAGTGATGGTGTATTAGTGGTAGTTTGAAAAGAGATGGCGGCTGCATCATACACAGCGGAGGAGGCTTGTGCTTGTCTTCACCCTCCTAGAGTCAGGCACAGTGCAAACTGATGCACAGAGCCCCCTAGTGGATGGGATGGGTTAATTGGCTACTACCACATTGGGAAGGGGAAAAAATTGTGGTACAGCCATGGTGATGGGTACACCAGATACTGTTTTATTGTGAACTCTTCAAGCCTTCTAATCATGTTAGTCATGTATCAGAAAATCCCTTTTATTTCTCATATTTACTGACATTAGCCATGATATCCTCAGAAAATGTATCATGACCTAATGTATCATGATAATAGCCGATCATCTAGCCGTGCCAGTAGAGTGTGTATATGAGGTGAGTGTGATTTAGGCCAAGCTTGTGTGTGTTTCTGGGTTATTTCCCTGGTTAGATGATTTGATTTGATATTGAATGGCATGTGTATGTGTGTGTGGAGTGCTTGGGGGTGGATGTGGCTGTAATGAGAGATCGGAGCAGGCCGGCGCTGTAAAAGTGCTCGTGATGTGTCTCCTCAGCACACTTAATGAGGCCTGGACTACGATCCCCAGGCTACAGCGACTCACAGCAAAACCTGGTGAGGAACCGCAGCCTGCACTACCTTCTTCCACTCCAGCAGGCTTATTAAAGCCACTCATTCAGCAGCTCTACAGGGGCTCTGTCTGTGCGGGGGCTCCATGCTTTCAGCCCTTTACACTTATAGATATGCGACCATACGTTCAGATTGAGTTTTTCAATTGGGTCTGTCAGTGATGGATTTGTTAGACTGTGCTCAAGGATTTTCAGTGCAGTTAGATATCTCGATGGGATTCATAAGAGTGGAGAGAGTTACGGTAGTTGACAGCTACCACAATAAGCATTTTTATCCTGGATTGGCTGTAACTTAAAGGGCCTGAATCCTACACCATGCTGCTCACTATTAGTTCATCTGTTTCTCTGTATACTCAGTTCACCCTGTTCTTCAATGGACCACCAAAGGACTCATTCTCAGCACTGCAGTGACCCTGATGTGGTGGTGGTGTGTTAGTACGTGCTACACTGGCAAAGCTAATCATCTCTGATTACACTGAGGTGTTTAAAAACATCAGCAGCTCTGCGCTCATACCAGTGCAACACACACTAACACACCACCACCACATCAGTGTCACTGCAGTGTTGAGAAATATAATACCTGCTCTGTGGGGGGTCCTGACCATTGAAGAACAGGGTGAAAAGAGGCTAACAACGTATACAGAGAAACAGATGGACTACAGTCTGTAATAGTCTTAATTAGTTAATTAATTAATTAATTAGTCTTAATCCTGGGGACTTTGTTATGGAAGAGGAGGAGCTCCATATTGTGTTAAAATCCAAAAAAAATTGTGTTAAATCAAATTGAATCCCACTGCTACACAATAAGCCTGAATCATATTGCACCACATTAGTAGTTGCTTCATATGTCAAGTCAAGTGGCTTTTATTGTCATTACATCTGAGTACAGGTACACAGTGCAATGAAATTACGTTCCTCCGGAACCATAGTGCAACATGCAACATGCAATCTTTTGTATCTTTAATGTATCAGATTGTTGCCAATGCATCCAGAGGAGTAGCACCAGATTTTGGACCCTGGTTACAGTAATTTGTCCATGCCCTGCTCTCTCTCCACCCACTCTCCCCTCCCAAAACCTCCAAAGCTGTTGGAATGTTGGAGAGCCCCACAACCAAGGAGGGCCCCAAGTAGGCAGGACCACTATTGCACCCTGTCTGATGTCCCTAATCATATCTGATGGAGATGCTCATCACTACACAGTAAATATGTCAGTGTTAAATCAACACTATTAGAGTTAAATTAACACTGAGGGTGTCAAAATGTAACACTCCCAGTGTTAATTTAACTCTAATAGTGTTGATTTAACACTGGCAGATTTACTGTGTAGTATACATGTGTGGTAAAGAAATTAATGAATTATACTTCATGCAAGGAACTTAATAATAATAATCATAATGGCGACACGGTGGCTTAGTGGTTAGCACGTTCGCCTGTCAGCGCTGGGGTCTTGGGTTCGAATCCCCATCTGAGCGGAGTTTCCTCCGGGGACTCCGGTTTCCTCCCACAGTCCAAAAACATGGGGATCAGGTGAATTGGGTACTCTAAATTGTCCATAGGTACATGTGTTTGTGTGTGTGTGTGTGTGTGTGTGTGTGTGTGTCTGTGTGTCACCCAGCGATGGATTGGCGCCCTGTCCTGGGTTTTGTTGATTGATGTAATGCCCTGCCCTGCGCCCAGTGAGGGGGAAGGGGACTAACCGCGACCCTGATAAGGAATAAGCGGGTGTGATAATGAATGAATGAATGAATAATAATAATATTATTAATAATAATAATTTAATTATATATTTATTTATTTTTTATTATTATTATTATTATTATTATTATTATTATTATTTATAATGACTCCTGTTGTCTTCTGTTTGGGTCTTAATGTTCATTGTTCCTCTGATCCATCTTGTTGCTCATTTTCTTTGCTGTCCACGATTCTCTCAAAATTCTTCTCCAACACCAAAGTTCAAAGACGTCAATAACCTTCCTGTCCTGTTTTTTATTGTCCACCTTTCACGTCCATAAAGAACCAACCACAGTCTGGACTAACCTAGTTCTTGTTTGAAGATGAACTATTATATGTGCCAAAATCAACTACAGTATTTGTTGCATTATTAAGGATAAAGAATCAATTTAACCATGTATACAAGATCTACTCCTAAGACCCAATGACTGTTCCACTTACAATCCAATGAGCTGAAATACAAACACATGTAACACTCAGTCAGTCCTGCTGAGTAGATGCTAATGTAATCCTTTTGAAAACATCCCAAAACCAAACTTCATCCTCAAAGTTGTTTAAAGTTAAGCCCTAAACTGTTTGTTGAAAGACGAGCTGTTAGCAGTGGTTTCCTTTAAAGGCAAACACTGTAGCAGTGTTTATAGTTGGAGTATATGAGCCTGAGGCTGAGATTAAGTGTCCTTATTTTAAATGACCTCCCAACCCTGCTTTAAGCTGAAGAGTATTTATATCCACCTACTGTAGCATCTCATTTGCATAGAACATAATATTTGCATTTTATATGGTTATTTAGGATCAGTATGTTTGTGTTATGTAGCTATACATATTATAATTTTATATACACACATATTTATATATATATAAAGGGCCTCCAGCCTAAGGGCAGCATAACAAGGCCTAAACTCAACAAGGTTTCAGTTACAAGCAATGTTTTGTTGGAGTTGCATGTCAGTGGCTCATTTTTTTTTTTTTTTTGATAATTTTTTTTATTTCAAAGCAGGAACAATAATCACAGTAAGGTACAGTAATAACATTGACAGCATCAGTCCCTGCT
>BRDA01078571.1:0-18012 GCA_036984385.1 Crenuchus spilurus
GACTATGTCTCTCGACTGGCCTGGGAACGTCTCGGTGTTCCACCCGAGGAGCTGGCTGAGGTGTCTGGGGAGAGGGAGATTTGGGTTTCCCTGCTACCTCTGCGACCTGGCCCCGGATAAAGCGGTTGATAATGGATGGATGGATGGATATTACTAGTATTAGTATTATATGATTGCTACTATTATTAAGACAAAAAGCAGAATTTAAGTGAAATGTATTGCAATGTTTGGGTCACTTGCAACAACTGACTTCTTCCATTTAAATAAATATTGTGAATGATGTGTGACATAGTAATCTTTAAATAGTAGCCATAATTAGCAAAGAGATGTAAGTTTACTAAATCAAAATGTCATTATAAATTTTTTTTATGTATTATTTTTTAATTAATAATTAAACATTTTAAATGAAAAAAGGTAACAAGTCTCAGCAGATAGAATACAGACATCCTAGGAATGCAGGAATACAGACAACATATATATTCTTTGACAGACTGTACTCTTGGGTCGTGAATAGAATATGGTATGATCAGAATTAGAGATAATAATTACAGATAATGGCCATAAAATTAATAGGTAGAATTCTATAAAATGTTTTTTTTTCCCTTCCCTTATTAAATGCATGAGAACGCTACACTCCAATCCATGTTCTGAAAGTCCAGGCCTTGTTTTACTTCATTTACACACACAGCAGTGAGTTGGCTTGCAAGCCAAAGTGAATGAATATCACACTGGAGCGCTGCTACACAGGAGAAATACCATTAGAAACACCTTCACTCTTGATTAAAGTTTCATATTTAGTCTTTATGAGATGTTCTCCTAGAGCAGGTTCTTAAACATGAGCAGGATTTTAATGCTAAGAAACTTTCACTTGCAGGAAGAAGACACAGAGGGAGAAGAAATGGATGAAGGAAGGCCTAGACATGTTATCATTTTCCTTTTAGCCAGTATGACTCAAAGACAGACTGTGGGTTAACAGCGCATTCAGCTAAAGTTCAACACTGAACCTCACATTAGCTGCTCTGTGAGTGTGATGAAGTTTGAAGCTCTGAACATTACAATGTTGAAACAAACCATGAGGAACCATGACCTCTAAGAGATGGTGTTACATTTATTATGTAGGATTTGACATGTTTCTTCTCTGTAGAACTTGGAATCAGGTCATAGGTTTTGCCAATGGAAACCATCACCTATAGTCTCAGGCCTATAACTAAACAATATTTCTTGCGTAAAGAGACACTTCAAACTTTGCCCAGCTGTGAAAAGTCATATCCTGGAAGGTTATCCCAAATGACAACCCGAAAGAGACCAGTCTGTAAACATGCCATTCTAAAATGTTGTTTGTATGCAAGAGTCATAAGAACAGGAAAGAAAACATGAGTCAACTGTGTCATTACAGCACTGTAGTCTGTAAACTCACTACCAGGATGTTAGTCCCAGAAATATTTTTTTTGTTTGCACAGAACCAAAGAGACTTATTGTAGGTTCATCTTACAGCTCAGTTTTATGCCACCAGAGGTCACCATTCAGCAGAACAGTAACTAAGTGCTCTGGTCTATTTGTTTGGGATGTATTTAAATATCAGAAATTGAGCATAAGCAAAAATCCCAACACTTCGGATGACACATGGTTTATGTGAAGCTAATCTGCAGCTCAAAATGAAAGAAGGAAAGTAGGTTTTGGCTTTCATGAGTGCATTTTGTGTGTATCTTGGAAAATAAGAAAATAAATCTCTGAATGCAATACATGCTGGACTTGCTAACAGGTCCAAACTATTTAAGAGGTTACGTTTTAAAATAGAAATCAAAAAGAATAATTAATTTTATTATTATGAGCCACAAAATGTGGGGTGGGCATAATTTGGCACAGCGCACAATGTTGCCAGATGACATATTTTCTAGCTCAACCAGCAGAGAGAGAGAGAGAGAGAGAGAGAGAGAGAGAGAGAGAGAGAGAATGAATATGTAAATCCATTTTGAACCACAGGATGATTCCCAGGCAAATCCCATACACCCAAACACGAACACTGAGAATCAGACAGACAAAGATATGCTGTGGGGATGGGGTGGAGAAGCAGGGCTTATCTACAGTAAGGATATGGAGTGGAGATATGTGTCAGTGGGTGGGAATGGGCTTTTAAACGATGATGGGTTGAGATCTACATGTTACAAGCACTGCCAGATGGAGTCAGATTATAGCATCATTTGCATGAGAGAGGACGTTGGACCAGATGTACATATGTGAGAAGGCACAGTGCACAATGTGCCTCCTCAGTTGAAAGTAACATTTAATTTATTACAGCTTTAGCTAATCACATAAACTGCTCATAAGACCATGTGGAGCCACGCCAATAAGCGCCAAATAAAAGAAACAGCTTTGCTAATAAATTTTAAAAACATTGTAAGAGAAGGTACTGCACGGAACATAGCATGTCATATGATTCTACATGAAGATTATTTGGATTGTAACAAAAGCAGAACCCTTTTTCTCCAAAAATTAGAAAATTGTGAAAATAGTTCATAATTGAATTTAATAAGGTCTTTATTTTATGTTTCAATGTTGATACTGTTTTAGAATTTCTAAGTTTATAAATGTATATAAAATTTGATTTTTAAATATTCAAATAATTTGAACTTTGGGATTTCTGATTTTCCAGCCATACTGGTCAAAAGTAAACAAAAAAGAGCTTAAAATAAAAACTTTAATTAAATTATGAACATAAATGAACTTTTTCACAATATTCTATTTTTTTAATTATGTGTAATGTATATAAAATATGACATTTTACTCTTTGAATGAAATTATAAACAACAATGAAGTGATATTCTATTGATGTGGCACTATGTACAATATGTTTACCATCAAAGAAAGAGACAAAGAATCATTTCAAGAAATTGTCCAATCATCCAAACTGTGCGTTTTCATTTTAGAACTGAAGCTGCAAAGCTAAAACTGCCCAATGGGTTCTGTAACAAATACATTAGCCAAACTTCTCTCAGCCCATTTAAACTTCATCCAGATCTTAAATAAGCTCTCACAGACTAGCTGATGTGGTTTATCACACACAGTACTACTGCGAGCTTTAAAAATGATTATACCACAGAGATGAGAAATGCTCTTTTCTGATTGGCTGTCGGCATATTAATTCTGTATAATGGTGGACCTATGAAATAGATCTTAGATAGCTTAATCATCGTTCTATATCAGTGCTCTGGAAACATTCAATCTGTCATTCAAACTATCACAGACACAGAAAATATCTGTTAACCCTCTGGAGTCTAAGGTGTTTTCAGACACTCTGAAGTACTATGACATGACTTCACATTTTTACAAATAACACCCATATAATTTTTATTCCAAAGTGTAACACAAGCTTTTGTTCAGCAACAACAGTGTCAAAACAGTAAAAGTGTAAAAATATGGAGTGTGCTGATATATTGTGAAAAAAACACTCCAAACATTTCTAGCCAATATGTTTGAGCTCTGAACTGAATAAACATAAGTGTTACCTACACACTAGTCATTAAGATTTATTTCTAAAGCTTAAAAATTAAGAGTTGGCATGTGTTTGATTCATCCAGTGGCTCCTAGATCGAATATTTATGAGATGAGTTTAGAGGTGAGAAGTGTGGGGTCTTTTGTTCAGGTCAGAGCTCTTTTGTTTGATGGGGGATCTTTGCATATTCCACACATTCCACGGCTGCTATTCCAAAAATGCTATGTCCAGAATTACCATGTCATTATCACATGAATGACTGAACACATCATTTTGGCAGAAAAATATCCGCAGCTGTCCGAGTCACTCTAACGGATGTGCCTCTGCTTATTTAAGCTTCTCTCATAAATATCTAAAAAACATATTTCAATGCAAGCTATGTATATTTGAAAAGTAGATCCTTTAATGTTTCTGGGGTATGTTTCATTTTGTTTCTGGGATAAAACCTTGCAAAGTAATATTAGTGTTTATGCAAAATTTCGGCTTTGTTCCTATTGGTGGGTCCGCAGACTCCAAAGGGTTAATTGACAGCCTGTGATAGAGTAGCAAGTACATCATCCAATAACAAATTTGCAAGAAATGTACCACTTTGTGATGTTAAGATTACTCCTCATGCTACTTGAAAAAGCCTACTGGGGTATAAGCAGTATAACAGCCTTCAAAGCGATCTGACATTTCAATCTAATGGTGGAGCAAATACTGGGACACCTTGGTGGCTGTTAGCCCTTACCTAAGGGAAGAATTTACAACACAGGACCTGTACACACAAACCCCTTAGGAGTAGGAAGTGTTGAACTACAATCAGTTTTAGCAATAATGACCATTCTTAATATGTAGGAATCTGATCCAATGTCAGTCTTCTACCAGTCCTGCTACCTGAAGTGTCTGTCGGTGAGGTTTTACTATTTTTTACAGCTCACATTAAGTCATATGAAGTGCTGTTCCCATAACTCACAACGCGACAAAGAATAACCCAGAGTCAAACCCAGAGTGACGGAAGTGCACCATCAATGAAGTGCCACCACAGCGAAGTCTTGAAAAACTCTTTAGTTCACTGTCTGACAGAAAGCCGCCCTACACAAACTTAAAACTAACCCAAAATCTAAAAAGTCGAATCACAGATGATTGAGGAAGTTATAAGTGCTATCTTATGTCTTAAATCTCATTTTAGTCTTATTCTAATCTATATTCTGGACTCTTCTAATATTAGAAAGTCTACCTAAGGCATCTCCAGCACAATTTTTCCACCACCTCTGAAATTTTGCCCATTAAATAAACACCAAACTGGTATTAGAACCTGGCAACTCTGAAACCTTGTCACCAGCATGGCTGTAATTATTGACACCTGCACTGTTACCACAGAAACCCAAGCAGAGACGTGCGGATGGGGAAATTCGATCTGATCACTTACAAATAACAGTGTCCCACTAATTCCTCTGCTCTGCTATGTCCAGTGCTTCTGAGAAGGCCTCAAAGTGGGACTGCTTGCTATCACTTCTTGCTTGCTGTGAGCACACTCTCCACAGCCTACATCAGGCGAATGCTTTAGATGGTGCACTCTGAATGTTGAGCAGCGAGTGATGTTGACAGCACTTCTGCATCTTTAACTTTACAGTGTATGAGTCATCCTCTGGTGGTGGTGTGGCTCGTAGGAGGATCTGGGTCAGGCCAAAAAAGAGAGCAACCTTTCACACCAATTGATACAGGATCTCTTCCCAGTTACAAGGCAAGGTCTCCCCTCATAATATGCCCCACTGGATATGACAGTGGTTTTCAATCTCAGTACTGGACATAAATGCACTCCCTGCCTGACCTTTCTTAGACCTGAAGGACTTAATAATTACCTGAAGCAGGCACTGTATGTCTGACCACAGGATTTCAGTTTCAGTCCAGTCCACATGTGTTCTCTGCCACATCACACCTAAACCTAGGATACACATGATGTGGCACATGGCAGATTTTTATTACACTTTTAAAAACTGCTGTAACTTTACACTGAAATCCTATTGCAGCTCAATGTGTTCCTTAAATAATCCAGACTGCTATAAACCATGGTGCATTCTGGGAGATACCACCATGGTATAAATAACATAATTTTTCTCTAATGGAGTTTAAGGAAAGTAATTTTTCTATTGAAATAATATTAATCAAATAAAGTGCAAAACTGAAAGTAAGAACAAACTGGATAGTGCAATGACCTAATTACAGTACATGTACTGGCTCATGTTATAAAACTGTTAAAAAATAGCAAAAATAAGTTTCTTGTTTTGACCTGATTGGAAAACATTAAACATTACAATCGGGCAATTTAGCAGTACCAAACCCTTTAGGAAAACAGAATATATGAGTGGGATTAATCTTTTAAGGTTTAAGGATGATATAATGCCAAGTTTTAGAAATAACTCATACATTTGTAAAGCTTTTAAGATTAGATGAGGATTCCACAAACTAGTGCTCCTAAAGCTAGTTAGATCCTTTGAAACACAACCACACGCACAACCATGACCACATGCATTGCATTCCAAAGACTGGGACCAGGCTTGAGCATCTGAATGTTTCTGGCATGTCTTTGGGACACTGATTTTCAGTTTTACTTTCACTTTCTTTGCTCGTTGTTGGAAACATCTTCATACACATGTAGCTGTTCACAGGTTTCTATTTTATTTTATTTTATAAGGTTTAGGAAACATAACCCAGTTACAGTTTGGAATAGGTTCTGGTGAAACTGGTTTTCCACTGACTGGTTCCTACTAATGCAATTTATGCTTCAAATACAAGGCCGTGATTAGTGCACAAATATGTAGTTAAGGAGGCAACTACCTGCATGGACCAGTGTGTCACGTAATGCATCATCACAGTTTCCCACAGCAGTAGCAGCAGATGGACTGTGAGATGCAGTCAAAAGTTTGACTCCACTTTGTGAGAAAGCACAAAAAGGTGATGTGCAATATTTGTGGAAAGTTGTAAAAGAAGTTGCACCTCCAACATGGCAAAAGATCTAAGGCACCAGAATGACACTGGCCTTCAGCAGGGTACCGTGATCGACTGACTGTGGGCTCCTAGCCCAATAGCTGCCGTAATCAGCACCACAGACAGCGCTAGCACCTCACTAACATATCCTGCACAGCCAGCCTATGATAGCCCTTTCTCATTAGAGGGGGAAATTAACCAGGGAGAAAATCACAGAGTGTCACAGACCATTGATGGCATGTGTACCTTCCTGAGTGTCTTTCTCACCTGATGAGTTAGAGACTTTTGGTAGGCAAGGTTTAAGAAAAAAGCATGGTATTAATTTTCTTGAACATTAATGCTATGATGTATCTACAGAAAGTTGCATTTTTTCCAGGAAGATGACCAAGGCACTTAACCCTCCCCATTTTCTGAATAACCAGCTGTGTGGTACAAGGTAGAAGAGTCAAACATAATAACAGAGTTCAGTACTTTTTGCAATGTTGCCTTGAGCAGAGAGAGCTTAACAAGCATCCAAATGACCTGACCATTACTGACAGCACACTATATGAGTGAGGGAGAAATGAGACAAAGTACTAAAAACAAAAGTAGTCTTCAAAAACACAAATAGCATCAGTATTAGCTAAAGAAAGCAAGAATTCAGAATGATAAATAGTGACTGTTAATGTTAATGATAATGTGAACGTAGATGTCACAAAAAGGCTAAAATTCATGAATCACAGCTGAAAGGTAAAAAAAAAAAGTCTTTATACTTAAAACATTTGGCACCTTATTTTCAATAAGAACTAGTATCAATAAACAGATACAGAATCAATAAAATTAAAATGATACCCAAGGCACCCAAGTGAAGAGTGCTTTTCAGTGAAGAAGTATCCCTGTCATCAAAGTGTGAATGCTAACAGGCTAGCTCGTTAACCAGCATCCCCTATATATTACTCTACAAAAATAAAAATAATAATATTATAAACATATTCAACAAATAATGAATCATATGTCAGAAAGACCTCAAAATACACAAACTTGATAAACATTAATCTTTACTTGTTTGGTTATTAATACTTGGCTTGTTCTTTTTTTCTTTTTTCTGTCAATTTTCTCTGCTTCCCAATGTAGTAGCAGCCAATTAACCCATCCCTATCCAGCAGGGGGCTCTCCCCATCATTTTGCACTGTCCCTGACTCTAGGAGGGTGAAGTCCAACACAAGCCTCGTCCGCTGCATGTAATATGGCCACTGCCTCTTTTTGAACTACCGCTGATACACAGTCAAAGGGGAGCCAACGCGCTCGGAAGAAAATGCAGGATTCCCAGCTCTGAATGGAGCAATCAGTAGACACCTGAGCCAGCGGACATTGCAATGTGTGAGTGATAAGGAGAGAGAGCACCATATACCCGCCCAGGGAGAGCACGGCCAATTCTTGTTCTCTTGGGCCTGGCTGTTGATGGCAAACAGCATGACCAGGATTCATACTTGCGATCCTCTGGTCATAGTGTCAGTGTTTTAGCCTGCTGAGCCACTCAGGGCCCAGCTTGTTCTTAAATTAGAAGAGATCCAAAAGGTCAGACAAATGACGCAATTGTGCTTTTGTCTCTTTAACAAAGAATCAGGGAGGATAAACAGTGAATGAGCACAAATGTGGAAAAAATACTAATTAATTAATAGTACAATAGTATAGTGTGAGTAATTTAAAAAACAAGTAAAAAGAAAAATGCCAACATCCATTGTGATGCTTCTCTGTAGAAATCGTCATACGCTGGTTAGGTAGGCATCAGCCAATCCTAACTGTGAATGAGCACTAATCTCAAGACTTGTGTTCTCACGAGTTTCTCAGTGATGTCTGGATTTGTGGAGAAGCCAGTAAGACTGCTTGAAGGGAATCACCGAGACTCTCTCCTCTTCTACAGGTGGGAGGGCTTACATTCTAAGTATAGCTCCATCACAAAATCAAGACCAATCTGCCTGCTGACATTACGTCTCTGACAAAACATTTCTATTTCTGACCTGCTGAAAGTTAGCATGCTTATTAGCATACTCTGTCAGTACCTTGCAGAACACAGCTAAGACTCTCATTGCAAGTCTAAACATGCATGGAGTAAAGAGTGGGGGGATCAATCCCTGTCCTCTCTGTCAGAGAACTGCCAGCAGTCTAGCATGGCAACCAGGGCCCGTGGGCCTGTCTGAGTCACTGCATTGATGCTGCGCCTCATAGATGCACAGCGGATGCCTGTCAAATCAGGACTGGAAAACCTACATAGAAGGGTTGCAACTGAGGACTTTCTGGGAACTTGGAGTATGAGCTCCTATCTGTCGATTCAGTATAAAGTGCTGTCTGGCTGTTCCACACATTCTTCACAGTGAGCTTGTAGCTCTACATCAATATTCAAGGCTTCTTCTAACCACAGCCTAAATCTGCTCTTCAGGGTAATAAAGTTAACAACCAAAATAAAGCGTCTCTTCACTTTAAAGTCTAAAAACCTCACCGTACTGAGTCCTGTTGAATGAAATGAGGCTTTACTAATATGAACACAGTCTAAGTGCAATAATAAAGTGAAATAATTATATGCAATTGAACAAAGTAAGAGAATCAACATATATTAGTACTGTATAGTAGGGATGGGTAGTAAATATAAATGAAAGATGTTTAATAACGTGGGTAGATCCAGAGCCGTTAACCATTAAACAATGCAAGACAAATACCAAGTAAGATAATAACATCAAAAGAGAAGTCAGAGGGCAGGCCGAGGTCAGAGCAAGGAGAAAGGTCAATAAGAACAAAGAAGGCAAAGGATATGTAAACAAGTTAGGCTACACTAAAGAACAGGCTAAGGTTAACGACAGGAAACAACTAGGAAGATAATAAACTAGGAGCTAATGCTAAAGCTAGGACTAAGATACAACCAGGAAGAAAGTCTAGGAGCTGAGGCTAAAGAACAGGAAGCTAAGTCAAGGTCAAAAACAGAAGCAAAGTCATAACAAGGAAACAGATCAGAAACAGGAATGCTCAGTATGTCCTTAGAAAAGTGACAATACTTTGCAATGAACCATACAGTACAGACCCCAAATAGTAATATAATATCATATATAACATAATGAAGGGGAACCGGGTTCAGCTGAGAAGGAAGTCACATGACTAGAGGGGTCCTGAGAGGATTGTGGATAATGCAGTTTAGTGAGCACAGCAGTACTACAGTGGGAGGAATGGAACTGGCGGAAGTGGCAAAGGCTGGTGGGAAATGAAGTCAAGGCAGACAGAGGGAGAAAGAGAGAACGAATGAGGCTGTAGGAGATGGAAGTGTGACAGTCATTGGCTACAGCACTGAAACACTTCACATTTCGTCTGGTAATTGTTAGATGTTCTCACACTGAAAACGCTGGAGCACGAACACAAAGCTAAGCGGCTTCAATTTTCTGGTCACCTAAAGCAATGTTATACCTTTTCTACACACAAAAAAATGTGCAAAACGTGAATTTTAAAATATTCTAATTGCGTCAATGGCATACATTTCCTAAAAAATGTTTTAAAAACATAAAGCTATGTCTTTTAAGCAATGGTAAATACCTATATTCTCACTGTTATTTGGCCTATTCTCGTCTTTGTGGTTGTTAGCTTTGTGGTGCTAGAGTCAGGACAAATGGCTCCAGTATATGACTGGGTTAAAATAGGAAGCTGTATGTCCAAAACACACTAGAAACCAGTTGCTTTGCAACTTGGCAACCACGTCAACCCAAGAATGAACAATTGCCTTGACAAATTGGATGAATACATTTCAATATGGTTCAAGTATGAAAAGGCAGTTAAAACAACTACACACTTTAGTGTCATCAAACACTTTCTCTTGAACGAGAATGTGGACAAAATCACTAAGAGGTACATTTGTGTTTGCATCAGTCAAAGTGTGTGTGAATAATGTGTGTTTTATGACTGTAGTAGTTGAATGGGAGTGTGTGAAGGGGGCTTTATTTTAAAAAGTTTTAAATTATTAAAATCATATATATATATAATATAAAACTAGATATATAGATATATAGTTTTATAGATATAAAACTATGTGAGCTGAGTGTAAGTCTCTATATGCTTAGAGACGTTGTAAAAAGGTCAACTTCCCTTTAAGTTTTAGTTCTTTGAAGTTTATACCCTACACTTACCTGACTTATGTATAGAACAAAGGGCTATAAATCAAAACGTTACTGAACCATTTTTAAAGGTTAAAGATGCTGTAGATTAGTAAAGAACTTCTCTATTTTACCATTAAAGAACAAAACAGAAATCAGAAAGTAAGAGGTCAACAAAACAATGAAAAAACCTTCCCATCCTCCTCGTTACATGTTGGTCTCCAGAGGCTAATGACAAAGTGGTAGATACACATTGCTCTCACTTCTAAGGACCATGTTTCTTCTTTATACAACAGATTCTCCATAGTGAATGTAGAGTGGTTCTACATAATCACTGATTTCCCTAAATAACCAATGAAGAACCCTCTTTTTGAAGAGTGCACCAAAAGAAGTAGGTCGTTTCCAAAGCAGTTTCTTCAAAGACAAACCACCCTCTATCTTTAGCTGAGAGGGCTGCGGACAGCTGGGCAAAGCTCTTTAGGTAGGGCAATGTCACACATTCCGTTAAGTGCTCCAATGCTCCTGCATCTGCATCGAGAGAAGATACACAAGCACTAAGGTTTGGGATGTAGGCCAAGTTAATTAAATCTCAAACCCCATCTTTGTGCAGCATAACAAATCAAAAGGACACAAAGAGATTTGAACAGAAATCAGGGATAGGAAAATATGTGCTACATCTGCTTTTCAAGTGCCGTTCAGCTACTTAGGGAGGGTGGAAACATCCGCCTCGCTGCCATAGGAACCTCTGGAGAGGAACAGAAGCTTTGCCACTTTTCTCATCTTTCTCGTTGCACTCCATACATCACTGCCTTAGAACCTTTTTCCCAGTTGTGCAACACCAACTTATCCTCAGGCACATCAGAGCATTAGATAACACTACACATATGATTCCTCCAGAGGGCAAAAATTACACCAGTAATTACTTACTTTAGGACACGGAACATTATAGGTTAAAGATCATGAAAAACGTACTTGGTCAATGTTTTTATACTTATAATTGGGAATCTGAAGTGCCTACCAACCAACAAACTGTGAAATCTGACAATCTAATCAGTTTTTTGTGGGCTGAAAAATTGTTTAGAACATGGCTCCCCTTATTGTGCAATTAAGTCAACTAGAATTAACTCCGCCCCATCTAAGTAGCTCCACCTTCAGCTTGAAAACTCAGCTACTCCATTTTTGAGAGAATAACAGAACCTCTTTGTTTTCATGACACTTTGTGTTTGAGTGCCATTTTTGCTAAAAACAAAACCTTTCCTTAAAGAAGAACTAATACTGACTGTCCATGATAACATGGTTACATTCATTCTCCTACACATTTCCCATCCTGCCTTAAATGGTGCAGCAGTTACACCCCAGTGTAGGGTAGGAAATTCAAATGTATACCAATCACTGCAGAACTGGTGCTGGTTAGTATATTTGTGTGTCTTGTTTAGGTGTTATGTTTTTATAACGCTGACATGGTGATAATCTGGTTTAGAGCTGTGGAGATCCCAAAATATTGATTCTTCAACTCCAAGTCGATGTTAACTATCATACATCACTAAGTGGTGAGACTGTGATGATGACAGAGCTTAATTCTCACTGGCAGAGGGGACGTGGCAAGCTGGAAGTCCTCAAACCAACCAATTTGAGCAAGGCTGTTTATATAGAAAGGAGACTGTTATGATTAAAACCTTTGGTATTTTAAACAAGCCATGTCACTAAGACCACCGAGAACTGTATTAATGATAAGAGAATTATAATAGCTCACTTTTAAACTGAGAAACACCATAAACATGTTTTCATTAAAGACACGACTAACAGCTCTATTCAGACAGCTAAAGAAGCAGAACCAGGACCCAGTGAATATTAAGATGGACAGGGGCAGAGGAACTATTGTTTCAGATTTATAGTTCCATCCAAACTTGAACAGATGTTTCAAGACAGGCATCACAGCTTTGTGCAAGAAAAGCTTTAAGAATGGAATAGGTGAACCATCGCCAGGCAATCTGCCTTAAAGATGTCTTTTTTTTTGTAAATCTGCCACTCAGATTTCAGAATGAGCAGTCTTCAAGGCTGAACAGAGGATTCATTGAACAGAGGCTACTGGTTGTTGTGATCAATCAATACTAGATTCATTTTACTGCAAGATTTCCCCAAATCAATCAAGTAGCCGGGGCTGCAGAGCTGATGATTTAGGGCATTTTCACACTTGTGCTGAATACGTGAGTTTGTACCCAGAACAAATTCAAGGCTCAGTTAAGGGAGGAGCTTATTATCTCAAGCTTGTTTTCACACAGGAGCATTTTTATCAAACCAGGCATCAAATGCATGGAAGAGTTTTTCTTAATATATAGGCTGGCAAATTGGTAATAAAAGGATGGCAATTTACAATATACACTTTTAGTATTAGGTTAGTTTGCTCTACCACCAAAATTCAACCAGTTATTATCAATGATGATTAGCATGGATATTAGCAAATTTGTTGTTTTCATTCTCTGATAACTGGGTCCAGATATCTCCAAAATGGCAAGGCATGTTGGGTGTTGCTGGTCAGCAGTAACAAGTACCTACTAGCCGTGTTCCAGATAGTAACAAACCACCAACTGGCCACAAATGGTTGGGCACCCAAGAATTGATGATTAACGGTAACAAAGGTTATCCCATCTGTTCAGAACCAACAGAACTACTGTGTAACAGAAATGTTTAATGCTGGCCACAGAAGGAATGTGTACGAATATGTAGTACTGGGCACCCTGGGTATAAATCAGCTATACACTGGACAAATGGCAAATTGTTGAGGAAAAAACACACTAACATGAAAACTAGTCATCATGCAATTCATCCTCTGCTTCAGCTGAGCATAGAGTACTTTTTGTAAGCTAGTTTAGCTTGTTACCTGCTACCATTACAATTTCTGTGCTTTCTTGCTTAAAAGACTTGATCAAGCTAATTATACTGATAGTAAAGTTTGTATGTGTTATTAATGATGGTTAACTAAATATACTGAACTTTGAAAGCTAGAAATTCATGTCTTACAAAAACCTCAGATCCAGTTTGTTCACAATTCTACAATATATTAACCACCGATGCGTGCCCATAATATGGTGAAGTTGACATTAGGCCTAGGGAGCTCTAACATTATTCTATAGCAGCCATATTGATATGGGTATCTGCAGATATGCCTGTATGTATATATCACATCTTTGTTTAATGGCCTTATCTAAAATTGGCCTGATTAATCGGTCGACCTATCACTAGTCAAAACATCCTTAAAAAGAACAAAATCCAAACAGATACAACATTAAGATTAAGACTTTCAGATATTGTCATCACAATGTGCGCATTAGGATATATGCAAAAAGAGGGTCTTACAGCTACCAATGCTATGCAATTTTGTCATTTTCAGTTTTTTGTCTTTTTTTAAATAGCCTACACTGAAAGTATCTCAAAGTCAGGTGGTCGGAGACAGTCTGAAAAGCAGGAAATGATGAAACATATTTGCTCTGGTGTCTCTCAAGGCCCTGAACAATCTATGCGGGAAGCATGAAGGCCAAGTCCCAGAGTAGAGCCACAGGTGCGATTCCAGACCTTTCAGCTTGTTTGCTACGTCTCTCAAGAAGCCCCTCAGGGTGTGCAAATGTCTGAGAGGATCATTATGTAATCTTGGAAGGGACTCGGAGAGAATCACTGATTTGTGCATATACAGGGAACAAAGCCATCTAGCTAAGAGTAAAACGAGCCGAGTGAAAGCCACCGTTGCCAAGCTGGGTCTACAGTAATTCAGTCCAATTCATTTCATTACACTAATGAAAATATGGAAAAGCAAAATAAATGCAGTACAATCAACAATGCATCATTACCTCTCCAGTTTCTAAACTCCATATATGGAAAATATACTTAAAAAACTGCTCATTTCATATTCAGGGTGTTCCTGAGGTCATGGAAACTGGATGATTAGCCCCACCCCTTATATTCTGAAGTTATAAGGAGTGTTTCAAATTGGAAGGCTTTTTATTGAGGCTCATGGAGTGCAGAGGTTAGAAAATTATCTTGTCATGCCACTTATTTTTTTAACACTGTTGATTTATTTTTCTAGCATGACCCTTCAGAAGATCCATAGCTCCAACATGTAGCTCAGTTGCTGGAGCACTGTTGCCATGACTTGGCAGCTGCAGAAATCTCAATCAAATGCAGCTTTTAAATGACAATTCTACTGACGGATCTCTTCATAAGAGTAAAAGCAAAGTTAGTCTCGCAGGAGAACTGTGGCGAAATCAACAAAGCCTCAGTTCTAACAAAAATACAAAAGCTGTATGGGAGCTACAATTACAGGAGGCATGCAGGCACTGATACCCTGAGTTCACACCAGCAGTGGCTCTTCGCCTCTCGTTGCTCATGTAGCTTGTCATACATCAATTTCCTTGAGCTAAAGTTGAACTTTAGTGGCCATGATTTTACCAAGTGTCATGGTGGTACCTCATATTAGTGTCTACAGAGTGTATACCAAATCAATTTCAGCTGCTGAGGACTGAGAGATTGGCCATGCCATGTCCAGGTAGGTAGAAGGTGCTCTCTCCCCATTACTACCAAAAACATCTGCTGGCTCAGGCATCTACTGGAGTTGGGGATCCTGCTCTTTCCTCCAAGCACTTTGGTTGCCCAACGGTGATACAACAGCAGCAGTTCGAAAAGAAGTGGTGGCTGGCTTCACAATCATCAGAGAAGGCCTGTGCTAGTCTTCACCCTCCTAGAGTCAGGGGCATAACTAGTGATTGGGAGATTCCTAGCGAATGGGTGGGTTGATTGGCTACTATTGGTGGTAAAAATTGGAAAAAAAGGGAGTGGGGGGATATATTTGACCAAATTAAGTGTATTCAGTAGATTATTTAGCATTAGTCTCCCCTGCTAAAGTTAAAAATGAACAGATATGCTATGATTTATGGCTTAATACACCTTAATAATACTCACAACAAATCCCAAAATCTCTGAAATACTTCTCCAAGCACATGTTTGTTTAAGTCCTGATTTAATACATCATAAAGAGTAGGAACATCACTGTATGATTGGATCAGAACCTAAGGTAGTGGCATAACCATTTCAGAATTACCCAATGTAAACTGGGCACTATTTATCTTCCTGTAAATGTTCCTGATATCATCCTGTAAATGTTACTTCTCAGCATCATGGTCCTGTAAACATGATGAGAATGTCCATGAGCCAATACAGGTTCTCCAATGGCTGATGCCAATGTGATATATAGAGCTGGAACATAACTCTATGGAGTTCTTTTTCCCACTTTTCTTTGCAGTTTTAATTCAGTCAAGCTGGACGGTTTTCAAGCATGAACGGCTTCTTTATGGTAATGTAACAGCATCTCAATCAGATTTAAGTCCAAACTTTGACCAGATCCCTACCCTGTGTTACACAGGCTTTTGTTCAGGACAAACTCAGCAACAACAGTGTCAAAACAGTAAGAGTGCCATAAATCTATATTTTGGTTACATTTGAGCTAAACTTTCCAAAAAACTATTTTCAGATATTGTGAAAACACAGTATAAACATTTCTAGCCAAGACTTTTGAGCTCAGAACTGAATAAACAGAGGTACTGGCTACACACTGCTCATTATAGCTTTTAGAAATTGTATGTGGTTTTATTTCTAAAGCTTAAGACATGCGAGGTTATACTCTGTTTCTCTCATTCAGTGGCTCCTAAGATTGAATATGTATGAGATAAAGGTGAACACTCAGGTGAGAGCTCTTTTGTTTGAGAGGTGTTTTGTTCAGGTGAGAGTCCTTTTGTTTGATAGCAGGTCTTTACACATTCCAAACATTCCACATTTGCTAAGCCACCAATGGTATGTCCTGAATTACCATTCCATTATTATATGAATGACAGATCATGTCATTTGGCAGGAAAAAAATGTGCAGCTGTCTGAATCGCTGTCAAAAAAGTGTCTCTGCTTCTTTAAGCTCCCCTCACAAATAAAAACATATTTTGATTCAAACTAACTCAGGTTTCCGGAGCATGTTTCACTTTGTTTATAGGATAAAATCTCGCAGAGTTAGACAAGAGTTTTTGCAGAATTTTGTTAATCTGCGATCAGACTCCAGAGGGTTAATTAATTAGGGGGCAGTAATTTTTTCACAAAAGGCCAGACTGGTTTGGATATATTTTTTCTCATAATAAATGAAATCACCATTTAAAAGCTGCTTTTTGTGTTTACTCAGGTTATCTTAAGTGTCTCATTTAAGTGTGTCAAATGTGCAAAAACAAAAGAAATCTGTAATACTTGTTCAAAGCACTGTAAGCTATGTTCCTCTGAAACAGCACTCTTTGAAGTCTGTATTGTAACATGACCATGTTCCTGTGTGGGCCAACATGACAGGAGCCATGTTTAAAGTTGCACAAAGTCCACACTTTCTGACAAGACAAAACAAGCTCAGGTAGACATGTGAGAAGCCCCATGGAGAGCGCCGGCGTGTTGCGTTTTTGATGTGGTTCAAGCTTTCATCCTACTCTGGTCTCAGAAAAAACAACCACAGAAGCTCACCTCAACCCTCCACTAGAAACCTCCCATTCCTCGCAGCTCGGAAAAATTCTCCCCCAGTGCATGCACTGAAACAAGCTGCGCCTCCCCAGCGAGAGTCAACGTGCTACCACCTCACATGTGCAAACCGTGTGACCGCGCTCCATCACCATGGTAACAACACCATCGTACTCGTTTGATAGATTCTGGACGATGAGCTTAAAGTGGGAAGATTTGCTTTTTCCTTTGCGGTGGATTTGCGGGCGGCACTGATAGATGGAGGCGGTAGTCAGGGCACACTGTGCAGGCTGGTGGGGATGCTTCTTTGACTAAGCTCAAATCAGAGACGGACCGGCTCTCCCGCTGGGCTCACTGTACCTACTGTTTAACCCCCTGCTAATGAGCCAGCCCAACACCAAAGAGTCCATGTGTCAGCCTCGGATTTCCACACATCAAACGAGTCCTTGCCTGTCTACATAATGAATGTGATATACATTTACAAATCTTTCCAGCAACCCTGATACAGAGTTCAAAAGAAAAATTCAGAATTGCTGATACAACCTGTTGCCTGCAGGAGAACAGCCTGTTGCAAAGAAAAAAATATACAGCATACACTACCAGTTTCATTACCAGACTCACCAATTAAATGCAACATTTTCCATGACAGCACTACTTTTTAATTGAGGTTGTTTATGGACTGATATCTCCTATTGTAGTGATTAATGGTGTTTGTTGAGGTAGTTTATGGACTAATATTTCCTATTTTAGTGATTAATAGTGTTTACTGAGGTTGTTTATGGACTGATATCTCCTATTCTAGTGATTAATGGTGTTTGTTGAGGTTGTTTATGGACTAATATCTCCTATTCTAGTGATTAATAGTGTTTATTGATGTTGTTTATGGACTAATATCTCCTATTCTAG
>BRDA01078577.1:0-12466 GCA_036984385.1 Crenuchus spilurus
TATATGCAAATTGCCATTATAAAAACTGAAGCAGTAGACTTTGTGGACATTGATGTTTGTGTCATTCTCAAAACTTTTGGCCATGACTGTAGTGTCAGTCAGCAAACCATGTATTAGTAGTTTGGCAGTGTGGGCAGGTGCCAAGTCTTGCTAGAAAATGGAATTTGCATCTCCATAAAGCTTGTCAGCAGATGGAAGCATGAAGTGCTCTAAAATGTCATGGTAGACGGCTGTGCTGACATATAACACAGTGGACCAACATCAACAGATGACAACCATCACAGACCGCAGAAAAGTCACACTGTACTTCAGACACTTGGATTGTGTGTCTCTCCAATCTTCCTCCAGGCTCTAGGACAGGGGTTTCAAACGTGCCAAATGTGGCCCGCCGGGTCATTTTATGTGGCCCGCGAGAGCTTGTCTTAAAATAAGTTTGCTGTATGTTGCTTAAAAACGCACGTCGACCATAAACTACATCTCCCATAATGCATTTCAACGGTATCTAGCCGGTAGATATGCGTTCAATGCGTCAGTGACGTCTGCAGTGCGTCCCAGTGTAGCGGACCTGTTTGAACTCAGGTGACCTAGCTCACCTACACTTCGTCCACTTTTACAACTCTTTCTCTGCGCTGTGTAACCGTGGTGTAGAACCCACAGAAACACACACACTGAGTTCTGAACCTCTCACACCTGCGTTTTACCGCGAACTGAAGAGTGAAAACTTTCACTGATGACACAGTCATCCAGCTTCAAAATAAAAGACCCCATAGTAACTAACTCAAATAAACCAACATTACTAAATTGTGTACTAAACCAACATTAAATTGTGTTACAAATCAAGGCAAATAATACAAAATAATAAAATAGCAAAATATTTTATGTGAAAGGTTAATATATATGGTGTTTTTTTCCACACACTCACTACACCAGCACCTTCAGTTGGAGTTAATTGCCCCGGTGCACAAGGTGGTGCCTCTAAACTTCTGGTTAGTGAGTGGTCTGCATTGTGTTTTGTGGTTGTAGTAGTTGTGGGGAGAATTGGTGGCAGAAATAGCGATAACGATTGTGAGTGTTTTTCAGGTAAAGAAGAAACAAATAACATACCGTCACATAACATAACGTCAAAAGAAGAAAAGTCTCTGCATGTACTTGTGTGTGTTCACAGACCGGCAGCTTTACCTCATTGTTTTTTAAAATGATGCTTCTGTCATATGTTGGTTGTTACATAGTCCTGCTCCCCTTATACTGAATATAAATTAAATACAGAAATAGATATCTAACAACATAATGTGTGTGCTTTCATTTATTTTAAATTATATTGCATTTTGTTACATTCATACTGTTAATCTGGCCCTTCAAGGCCAATCATTATGCTGATGTGGCCCTCAGTGAAAATGAGTTTGACACCCCTGCTCTAGGAGCTGATTTACAAATGAAAAATTGACTTTCATCTGAAAAGAGGACTTTGAAGCACTGAGTAACAGTCCAGTTTTGGTTCTCTTTAGGGCTGCAGCTATCGATTATTTTAGTAATCAAGTACTGTACTGAAAAATCGATTCGATTAATCGATTAATCAGATAAACATATTTGCTTTGTTAAAATGCAATAAAATATACACAAGAGAAAACAAGACATTTCCCTTAATAATGCATGACCAATTGGTTTCCTTTTTTTTTAGATAGGTTATATTTTTAAATTCACAACATACATTTCCAAATTGCAAACACAAATAGAAACAAATAAAACACAAAATAGAAATAAATACCACAAATAAAAAACAAATTAAATTACTTTTAACTTAAGATTTCTTGTATCAAAAATATAGGGCAATAATCAATAAAAAAAGGCATAAACATTGGCTTTATGTTGTGCATCTTAGGTTCTGAACATCTGAACAGGAACAGGTCCATGCACGAACAGTTTCACACATTTCTGCTGCGAGTGCTTTAAACCAATGGCTCCAGGAGAATCACGGAAAAGGCCTCCGTGTGTGTTTGGGTTCCTTTTAGAGGAGCATTTGACTGGAATGCAGGAATGTGAGCATGTCAAAATGCTCAGGACTTAGGTTTGCCCTCTTTTTTTGAAGCAATGTTACCTGCAGCTGAAAACAGACACTCTGATGACGTGGATGTAGCTGGAATACACAGCAGAGACCTTGCCAGTTCTGCCAGTGTTGGATAGCGCGCTGCATTATTTTCCTATTGCCGTTTTCTTCTCACTCTTTTCCCTCGTTGCTTCCATATTCCCGCTTCTCAACTAAAAATCGCCGCGTCCTCCTTCCTGTGCGTGTGTGACGTAAGCGCGGTGTGCCACATTAAAAGTCGTCAGTGCAAAATACCGTGCTCTGAGTTTTAAAATTAAATAAACGATTACTCGAGGCACAGAAAAATACTCGATCACTTTTTGTAATCGAGTATCTCGAATTACTCGAGTAATCGTTTCACCCCTAGTTCTCTTTAGTCCAGGTAAGACACATGGTATTTATACTGTTTGAATACTAATTTACTCAAACTTAAAATATTGTAATAAATTGAGATTCTGGATTTCTGCTTTTAATGAGCTGTAAGCCAAACTGATCATCATTAAAACAGAAAAGGTTTTGAAATTTGTCACCTTATGTTTAATGAATAAAAATATTTGACACTTGACCTTTTTGAAATAATTTTGAACATAATTGAACCTTTCATTATATTATAATTTTTATGAGTGAATGTAATATTATTTTATTATAAATGAGCTTATCCACTGTCACATAAAATGAGTTCAATAAAGTTATTGTGTATTGGCGGATTTGTGCATGCGCACAAGTGTGTTAGAGCAGAATAAGAAACATGAGACATGAGGTTGAAACCGAACCGAGCTGGTGTGTGCATGCCTTATTAAGCTGTACATTTAGAAAAACGTCACATGGTGTCAGAAGTCGAGTTGATTAACCCCGTTCGTGAGCAAGTCTGAGTCCGTCGTCATGGCTAAGTTAAGTTTTCCCCTCCCGAACCGCTGGACTTCTCATGGCCAGAGATCTGGCCGGACTGGAAGCAGAGATTTTTTCGGTACAAAGTAGCGACCAAACTTAGCGAGGAGGACGAGACGGTTAAGGTCAGTCCATTGATTTATTCAGTGGGAGCGGAGGCGGAGCACATCTTTAAGTTGTTCACTTTCGCTACTGCAGGGGATGAAGATAATTATAATTATTTCCAAAACGTAACGTCATATTTGAGAGAGCCAAATTTCACTCCAGAATGCAGTTAGCTGGCAAAAGCGTAGAGGCTTTTATTAGGCAGCTTTATGAGCTGGCAGACAATTGTGACTTTGGAGCACAAAAAGAGCATCTGAGAGACTTGTTATTGAAATACGTGATAAAGGCTTGTCTCAGAGACTTCAGATGAAAGTTGACTTAACATTGCAATGTGCAGTTGAAATGGCAAGACATTTTGAACTAATTAAAGGACAGAACCAGGAACAATCTAGCACTGTAGATGAAGTTAAATCCTTTAAAAGGAAAGGAAACAAGGAATATCACAGCAGTGCATTAAAAACACAATAACAGAGAAATGAGAATATAAAGAAATGTGGACGATGCAACAGAGAACACAGTAACGCTACAGAATGTCCAGCAAAAGGGAAAAAGTACAATAAATGCAAGAAAATTTGACATTTTGCAGCAGCATGTTACACAAAGAGTGTGCGAGAGCTGACCGTAAATGAGTGCAAAAATGAAAATGATGAAGAGCTATTCTTTCTGGGCTCACTGACTGAAGATAAAGCATTCGATGAGGTCATCACAGAGGATGAGCCACCTTGGCACATCACACTGAACATTGGAAACACCCCAGTGACATTTAAAATAGACTCGGGCAGGTACTTCAGTGATCACAGAGGCTACTTATGATGGTTTGAAGAACAAATCCAAACTCAAACCAGTCAAAGGACCACAACTTGACAGCCCAGGAGGCATAGTGACCACTAGGGGGCAGTTCATGGCCAAAATCAGAGCCCAGGTGAATAACAACCGGTGTGATTGCTACTTCAGGATTGTCGTAGTAAAATCACGTGGTGATAATCTTCTTGGCCGAGCCATAGCCGCAAAGCTAGGTCTGAAGTGAATGTTTTTGGTGACGTGGGCACCCTAAAGGGAGATCCTGTGAGAATTGTGCTTAAAGAAGGAGCCAAACCTTATAGCATTGCCACACCACGAAGGGTACTTGTCCCTCTATTATCTAAAGTAGAGGAAGAATTTAAATGAATGGAGTTACTGGGCATCATAGAAAAAGTCACCCAGCCAACACGATGGTGTGCACCAATGGTAGTTGTTGCAAAGAAAAATGGCAAAATCAGAATTTGTGTGGACTTAAAGAAGCTAAACGAAAGCGTGGAACGAGAAAAGTTCATTCTACCTACGATGGACGACCTTCTCCCCAAGCTTGCAGGGAGCACAGTGTTCTCCAGTCTGGACACTGCTGGTGGATTTTGGCAGATTCCCTTGGAAGAGGACAGCGCCCTGATGACGACTTTCATAAACCCACAAGGGAGGTACTGCTTTAAGAGATTGCCTTTTGACATCACATCTGCACCCAAAATTTTTCAAAGGAAAATGTCAGAGCTTTTACAAGGTCAACAGGGTGTTACAGTTTTCATGGATGACATCCTTGTTTTCGGTGAAACAAAAGAGCAGCATGATGAGAGACTCTGTAAAGTAATGGAGTCCATCAAAAAGTCTTGTCTCAAGCTCAACAAAGAAAAGTGCACATTTTCTCAGTCAACGTTGGACTTTTTAGGCATGTAATAAATAAAGACGGCATTAGGCCAAATCTGGAAAGAGTCGCTGCCATCACAGAGATGAGTGCCCCAAAAAACACTGAAGAGTTGCGAAGGTTCCTGGGGATGGTTAATTATATTGGTCGTTTCCTGCCGAATCTGTCCACATGTCTCCAACCAGGGAATGAATTGTTAAGTCTGACAGACAGTGGGTCTGGGGTCCTCAAGAGGAAAAGGCATTCACTGAAGTCAAGTCACTCATCTCTTCAGCTCCGGTGCTAGCCTACTTTGACCCCCAGAGGCCAACGGTTGTTAGTGCTAACGCGAGCAGCTATGGCCTTGGAGGCCTATTGATGAATGAGCATGATGGATTATTAAAGCCTGTAGCATTCTGTTCCCGCGCATTGACTGATTCTGAATGGCGATATGCCCAGATTGAGAAAGAATGTCTGGCTGGTGTGTGGGCATCAGAACGCTTTTATCAGTATCTGTGTGGCTTGGGGTCATATAAACTGTTCACAGATCACAAATCTTTGGTCTCATTGATCAATTCAAAAGATCTGGATATGACACCACTTCGCTGCCAGCGTCTCCTCATCCGACTGATGAAGTTCAACCCAGTGGCTGTGTATGTTCCCAGAAAAAGTCTCATAGCCGCAGATGTGCTGTTTAGGCAACCATTGCAGAGAACCAAGCCAAATGATCTGAAAAAGGAGGTTCAAGCATACGAGGAGTAAGCATTGAGGAGTATGTTGGAGTGAGAAGGACAGTCCTAAATAATAATAAAAGAACAAACAGAAATGGACAGTGAGCTGCAGAGCGTCCTTAATTATATAAAGGACGGCTGGCCTGATCACATTAAAAGTACAGCTTTAACAGCAAAACCATATTTCTATGAGCGTGGTTCGCTGAGTGAGCTGAATGGAGTTTTGCAACGTGGAAATCAGATTGTCATCCCTCACAGCATGCGGGATAACATGCTCCAAAAGATCCACCAAGGCCACCAGGGTCTGACAAAATGTAGGCAGCGCTATAAAAATGCTGTTTGGTGGCTGGGGATTGGCAGTGATGTCCGAGAACTCATACAGTCATGTTAACACTAATATCAAATGGCCTAGCCAGCACAGGGAACCTCTACTTACTACACCGCTGCCGGAGCTGCCTTGGCAGAAGATTTCAGCTGACCTCTGAGTCTAGTGGGAGAAACTACCTGGTCATAATTGACTATTTTTCAAGATGGCTGGAAGTTTTGGACCTCCCAAAAACAAACAGTGAAACAGTGATTGCAAAATTGAAAAGCACCTTCAGCTGTTTTGGGATACCTGAAGAAGTACGGATGGACAACGGACCACAGTTCAGAAGGTTTGCTGCAGAGTTTGATTTTCAGCATGTCACATCCAGTCCTTATTTTCCCCAGTCTAATGGCATGGCTGAACAAGCTGTCAAAACAGCTAAAGCTATTCTTAGACAAAATGATCCTCACCTAGCTCTCCTAAGCTACCATTCTACTCCAACAGAGCCAACACAAGAGAGTCCTGCTAAGCTTATGATGGGACGAAGCTTACGCACAACCCTGCCAACCCTCAAAGAAAACCTGAGACCAGCTTGGCCAGACATTGAAATGGTGAGAAAGAATGACAAGAGAGCCAAACTGTCATATGAGAAATTCTACAACAGAAGACATTCGGCAATACCACTCCCCCCTCTCACTTGCGGTGACCGTGTTAACCTCAAAACTGATGGGGAGAAAACATGGGCAACAACAGCTGTAGTAAGGCAGGAGGAAGCAGCACCAGATATTTCAGTGTCCAGACACCTCAGGGTGACACACCAAGAAGGAATCGCAGAAATATTCAATTGACAAACAAGGAACAAGCACCTCCTTCCAAACTAGGAGACTTTGAGATAATGGACCCAGAGACAGTACACCCAGAAATGAACACTAACCAAACAATGGGTAAACCCCTCCACATCACATCTTGGAGATCCTGTAGTCACCAGGAGTGGAGGGGTGGTGAAGCCAAATCGTCATTATGTTAGTTAAGAGATGGATGGCACACAGGGTAGAATAATCCCTGCCTCCTCTCAAGAGGTTGTGGCAGTCTACCCACTGCTCTTTAGTTAAGGAAAATGTTCACACTGTTTTCATATGGTGATTGCATTTAGTTATGTGTTCTATAATAATGAAAAAATAAATAAAAATAAAAAAATGGAACATACCTGCTTTAGAGGGGAGATGTCACGTAAAGTGAGTTCAATAAAGTTATTGTGTATTGGCAGATTTGTGCATGCACATAAGTGTGTTAGAGCAGAATAAGAAAATAAAGAGACACGAGGTTGAAACCGAACCGAGCTGGTGTGTGCGTTCCTTATTAAGCTGAACGTTTAGAAAAACGTCACATCCACCACAACCTTAAAGGCACAGTATGTAATATTTCGGGTTATCTTTTAGCAGAATTTAATATAATCACTAATAAAAATGATTAAAAACACATCTAATCATTATAAACTAAGAAGTTGTTTGATTATTTTTCCTTAGAATAAGCTGTTTATATCTACATTGGTCGCGGGTCGAACACCGACTGAGGCCGACATGTTGCATCACCATGTTTCTACAGTAGTTCAAAAAGGACAAACGAGGCTAGCAAAAACCGTTTGTGTTGTAATGACGAATTGGCCACTCAAATTCGGTGGCGCTGTAGCTTTGTTTTACCATTGGCTGACATAAAAGATGAAGAATAAATAAACATATACCTCAATAAGAAGAAATACACAGAGGAGAAACAAGAATAAAGGATTTTTGGTTTATTTGTTAAGATGGCGGAACATTCTTATGCTCGTCAAGAAGAGAAAACACAACTTCAATCGTCAAAGAAAAGAAAACAGGATGAAACTTAGGTTCATATATCGTGTGCGCAGTGTTTTTCCCCCATTCCACCTTAAATGATGCTGCAGGACAGCAGGGGGAGCCATCACATACCATTTATTAAGGGCAGTCACTGTATAAAGAGGCTCTACCTAGAAGCAAGTGCTGGGCCTTTAAATGACAAATGCATTTAATCATCCTAGCTGGTATCAAGGTAACAGACGTTTGAGTTTTCTCGTACATCTCTCTCTGCTTCTCGGGCTCCCTGAGGCCTTTCTCAAGCAGTGTTTTTTTTCTCTCTCTCTTTAATATTTTCTCCTTCATGTTGGAAGGCTGATTAGTTTTGCTCTCTGGTTCTCTATCCAAGCTGGCTCAGTCTTCTTTTTTGAAGCAACTGGAAGGAAAATGGGTGGCATGGTGGCTTGGTGGTTACCATGTTCACCTCTCAGTGCTGTAATGTCTTGGGTTTGAGTCCCCATCTGGGTGGAGTTTCCATATTCTCCCAGTGTCTGCGTGGGTTTCCTCCCACAGTCCAAAAACGTAGAGGTCAGGTGAATTTGGTACTCTAAATTGTCCTTGTGTGTGTGCCCAGTGATGGTTTGGCACCCTGTCCTGAGTTTAAGACTGTACTGCCCTGTGCCTGGTGAAAGGCTAGGGGTTGTTGGGTGGTTTAGCCAGTTAAGACACTCTTCTAACTTTCTCACTGGTTCCTGTGTGGTGTGCTGCATAGCTCATCAGCCTCTGACTCTGAGGTTTTCAGTTTGATTTTGCTTTTTCTTTTTACAATTTTAAGTGTCTTCTATTTATTTCATTTACTTTTTCTTTTTTGGGGGGTTCTTTTAACTCCTGTCTGCTCTGCACTTGGATCCTTCTTGCCCTGTTAGAAAGTCTGGATCCACATAGCAAATCAATAATCTCAGGAAGTGAAATCATTGTAAATCTATTCTAGTAATATTGAATACTTTTGTAAACTCATGGTTTCACTATTTATCCATTCTATTTAAATGTGTTTGTCTGAGGGTGGGGCGGCACGGTGGCTTAGTGGTTAGCACGTTCGCCTCTCAGCGCTGGGGTCTTGGGTTCGAGTCCCCATCTGAGCAGAGTTTCCATGTTCTCCCTGTGTCTGCGTGGGTTTCCTCCGGGGACTCCGGTTTCCTCCCACAGTCCAAAAACATGGGGATCAGGTGAATTGGGTACTCTAAATTGTCCGTCCGTCCGTGTGTGTGTGTGTGTCTGGGTGTCACCCAGTGATGGATTGGCACCCTGTCCTGGGCTTAGTTGATTAATGTAATGCCCTGCCCTGCGCCCAGTGAGGGGGTGGGGGACTAACCGCGACCCTGATAAGGAATAAGCGGGTGTGATAATGAATGAATGTCTGAGGGTGCTTTCCCACCTACATTGTTTGGTCCGGACTTTCTGACTTTTCAGTTTGGTCTGAACCAAAATAGCAGGTGTGAAAGGGGCCACAAACTACGGTCCAGACCAAAGGAGCAAAATTTGGTCCGACCAAAAGAGGCGGTCTTTGGTCTGAACCTACTGAACCATGGTTTGGTTTGTGTGCAGTGTGAAAACACTTTTCTAGAAGGTTCGGACTTTCAGACCAAATACAGGAAGTTGACGCAGGTGTTTAACAACATTCAACAACAAAAACAGAAGAAAAATAACCAGAACAGCAGCAAAAATAAGCCGTGGTAGCACATGGAGTGAGGAGGAGATGACATGTTTAATATAATTTTGGTCTGATGAACATGTGAAAAGTCAGCTTAGAAACTGACAAAAATGCTGAAACGTGCAACTTATTTTCTGAGAGGATGAGAGAGAAAGGAGATGACAGAGCAACCTAAACTAAAGAAACTGTGGCATAGATATACAAACAATATAAAAGTATTTAAACGCGTCAGATGCACATCCTTATACAAACCAATCGGTGTCAAGAGTGATGACGACAGCATGTGGGCGTGTCATAGTAAAAGTCTTTGGTGAGCTTGAAAAAATGCAGTGTGAAAACAAACCTAACCGGACCAAATATATGCAAAGTAACAAACACATAAACCTTGGTCTGGACTTTCAGGTGTGAAAACACCCTTAGAATAAGTTTACAACATTCTCAAAATGAGATTATTAAACGTTTAGACTCGATTTATGATGCTAAGATATTGTTGTGGTACTAATTAAGCTCTGCTTATATGCTTCCAAAGTTGTGTTTTATGCGTTGCTACATTCTCATTGGTGGTTTGTGTGTATGCAGTGTTGAGGCAGATATCTTGCCACTGTTCTCTAGGCTCACTGAGACATTTCACACTCTTATATAGTGACAATTTGACAGCTTGAGATGGCAGCGTGCATTATTCTGCTGAAAATGGCCACTGCCACTGGGGAATACCATTGCCAAGGTCTGCAACATGTTTAGATAGGTGCTGTGTCAAAATAACATCCGTTAGAATGTCAGAAACCAAATATTCCCAGCAGAACATTGCCCAGAGCATCATAATATCTTCACCGCCTTCTTTCCATAGTGCATCCTGGTGTCATATTTTCCTCAGGTTAGCGATGCACTGGCACCTGGTCACCTACAAGAAAACATTCGGCAGACCAAACCTTTCTTCCATCGCTCCACAGTCCAGTTCTAATGTGGTGTTTTGGTGGCGGTCATGGGTCAGCATGGACACTGTGACTGGTTGGCAGCCCCAACAAGCTCTAGTGCACTGTATTTCACAGATCAGATGGGCTAGCCTTTGCTCTCCATAAACATCAATTAGCTTTAAGCACCCATGTCCCTGTTGTTGGTTCCCTGTTTGTTCTTGTGGACCATGTTTGTGAAATATGAATGCCTGTATACTGAGAACATCCCACAAGATTTGTTGTTTGGGAGATATTCTGACACAGCCATATAGGCATCATTATTTGGTCCTTGTCAAAGCCACTTACCCATTTTTCCTTCTCCCAAAACATCAACGTCAAGACCTGACTGTTCACCTGCTGTCTAATATATCCACCCTTTGACAGGTGGCATTATAACAAGATCATCAATGTTATTCTCTTCACCTGTCATTGGTTTTAATCTTGTGGCTGATTGGTGCATGTTTGACAGGTTGAGGTGGCAGATTTGGTGTGCACTGGAGGATCTTTTTTATGGATTATGATGCTGTTTTCTCTCCTAAAGCAGCTGAAAAAAAAACACCCAAGGGACCATTTTTATTGCTCAAACGTTACTCTTTGGCTCATGAGACTTAATGGAGATTTGCTTAAGAGAAATGGTGAGATTTAAAGGAGACAGGAAACTCATTCATACATTCAATTAGCAGAGTTGATATATGTAAAATAAACTGTTGGGGGAAAAAGTTTTGAATTGATTGTTTTTGTGATGTCACAAGAACCAACACATTTGCAGAAACACTCCTATTCAGCCTACAGCAGTTTATCTCCACCTATTTCACACTGAAATGTTGTAGCCTGGACTACTTTTTGAATGAGGCACAATCAGAACAGATAATTTACATATCAGTGTTAAACCCTATTTGGATTGGAGTAAATTGACATGAGGTACTGGGGTAATTTCTTCTTTTATTGGAGCTCCTGTGTTTTTTTATAATGACCATTCTGTTCTTTTTAGCTAACTCAATGCTCGTCTGTTAATTATAGTCCTATCCAGATACAAATCTTTGCAATTTTCCAGGCACATGTCACATTGCATTGAAAAAAAAAAAAATTTTGTGCACTACAACAATGGACAATGGAGTAATCTCTTAGCATATAAAAACATTTAGAAAACCTTGATCCGTAAACTCCAAACTCCAAAATGTATTATTGTTTAACACAATATGAGCAACAAAGATAATATTTATGGCTACTAACAAATTAAATCAACACCAAGGTTACCTTCACATTACAAGTCACATTTTTTGCTGAGATCAGATTAAAATATCTTCACGAGTCACATTCACAAATGTAAGTTATTTATTTACAGGTATCTGTAATGTGAATGAAATGGCTGGCATGCACACATTGATATGTGTATACACGTCACCTTTGTCACCAGCAACAAAAAGCGTCACACTTGTGCAGGGTTGCCAGGTTTGTAAAAATACAGTCACTGGTAAAACTTCAGAGTTGGAGGTTGGGTTTCTGCTAGGGGTGTGCATCTGTCCAGTAAATGATGATCCGATACATATCTTGATTCATGTGGTACGATACAATTCAGAAACTATATATTTTAAATTAGACCAATTCAGTTTGATTTGATTGAGCAGGATTTTGATACATTTTGGTTCACTATAATAGGGTAGGAAATAATACGATAGTTACTTGTTTAAAATAGATTATTTTACATTATGATTCAACATAATACTAAAAATGTGTTTTTGCTTGCATTCAAATAAAGTAATAAAATACTAGAGAACAAGTATAGTTGTATTTGATGTGTAAATTCAGAAACAGTAAAATACTGTTTTTTTTAATGGGGGTAGCAGCAGCAGCAAGCACATCAGCAACAGCAACCAATTGACAGCTATTTAATTGGGCCATTGGCCGGTTCATGCTACAAATAGACTGATTCAGGGGTCCATGTACTGATTTACTCGCATCATTAAAGTCAAATCCGGACTTCCGATTCAAATCGTTTTTTTTTACACCCCTAGTTTTTGCACAAAAGAAGAAATTGAATGAGAAAGTAAGATGTGAAAATTTCTGTTTAAAGCTCAATGAAATGTATGTGTCACAGATCTGGCAACCCTGTATTTGTGAGAGGACTGTTTTTAGTAAAACTGGTAGAACAGACGTGTTCCAAAAAAGTTGGGACACTAAACAAATTGTGAATAAAAACTGAATGCAATGATGTGGAGATGG
>BRDA01078585.1:6603-34314 GCA_036984385.1 Crenuchus spilurus
AGAATTCCCATACAACAAGGGGCCAGTTTTTACACAAAAATTTCATAAACCACAACTTGTCGACTGGGCGTCCGATTTGGCACCCTTATTTAGTGTATCTGCCACTTCCTTCTCTCCCTCATGGACTTTTAAGCGGCTATACGCTGAAATAAATTGAACTTAGCACGGTCTATGTGATTTATTCCCACGGTTTAGCCCGCGGGTCAGCTGTTCAACACCAAATACTTTAAAAACACATTTTTGACCGGGGAACAACATACCCTTAAGAGATGTCCAAGTACACAGCAACACAGAAACGCGTATTATAGTGCAGCAAACCCAAATGGTATATTCTAACAAGTAAAAGTGTGAGCTAGCATAGCAAGCAAGCTATATAAAGTTGTCTAGATAGGTTAACAGTCAGCAAAATGACTATTGTGCGGTAGCTATCTCAATATTATAAATACATTTCATGGGTAATTTCAGTAAAATTTAGGAACTCACCACCAGTTGAATACTGCTTCCACCGGGAATACCCCAACTAGTTCAGGCCAGGGAGGGAGGGCGATCTGGGGCAGTCGAGAACTTTCCCGCCTGATGGCCATGTACATTGAAACACTGTTGATGTAATGATAGCATTTCAACCAACAATAAACTAACCATTATACAATGTTGATTCAACATCTTTATTTCCACCATTGAAATTTCCACTGTGATTAAATGTTGAATAAACATTGATTTTTCAACCTCAACCAAAAATAACCAATATGATCATAAATCAACGTTGAATTAACATCTTTTGCTATCTGGGATTGGCTTAGTGCCAGGGCACGCTCGAGTCTGCTGCAGTCTAATATTAGACATATCAGCATTAGATATGTCTTACACTTGTCTGTACAAAATGTTTCAGTTAGAACAGCAGTTACTAATTAACATATAAACACGCATAGTTAAGAACATCAAGTACCTTACTTGTACAGTACATTAAAACATAAGAACTGCATTACAGAATTATCCAACGGTCTACAATACACACATACACACATATGCACTGCAAAAAAAACCTAAGTCTTAGCAAATAAAATGTGCATATATTAAGGCAATAAATCTTATTTTTTTCTCTGCCAAGATTTTTTGTCTTAAAAAGCACTGCAAGTATAAGATTTTTTTTGCTTATTTAAAAAAATCTTGCTAAGCAAAATTTGCTTACCCCATTGGCAGATTTTTTTTGCTTAATACAAGGATTTATGTCTAGTTTTATATAATTTTTTTTCTGGTTTTTGTGAGGTGCTTTTTGCAGTGTAATGCACACACACACACACACACACAAACACCCTTTGGGATTACTTCAATTTCTGCATAAATCCGTTCCAAAACATGTAGAAAACTGTTTAAAGTTTTAGCTATTTTCACTTCAAACGTTCAAAACACAACAATGCTGAAAGCTTGAACACAAGAATTCATACTACACAAGCTCATAAGTGAAATCATCTTAAATCTAGTAAATATGTCACATGATCTTGTATTATAGTAATTTTGTTTACCTGTTTTAAGAAATTTTATAAGGTGAAAGTGTGGTTCCATTGAAAGACGATGATTCAATTAATTTGACACAAAATGTGAAACTAAACGGCTAACAAATTGTTTTCAGACTAAATACAGAACACTCTAAATTTCACTTAGAATAAGTAAGCACAGTGGCAGGAACACCTAACAGGATGGGCAGTAAAGGCAATGGGCTCTCTGTATTCAAATACAGTACCTTAAGTCCTTTTATTTTGCCCCTGTATGAAGTCTTAAGAGTTCACTCTCATTTGTTTATCATGGCCTGTTGGAGAATTCAGCATTACAGATTCCTATGTACTTACATGGTAAATGTACTTAATGTCCTTAAACTGAGAATGTTCGTATAGATGGAACCTGGCAGGGAGTATGGCGCACAGTAGAATTAAAAATCCCGGACATTTAGAGATTATTCTGAAATATCTCCTAGACGTTTTTTAAACCTCTGAGTTACTTTAGCTTTGCATTAGCTATCCCGCTACTTTTTATTTTTTTTTACGTTGACTATCCCGCTACTAACAAAAAGTATACTTTCTAAAAAGCTGTCAGAGTTAACAGGTGTGGTGTGAATACACAGCGGTGCCTTCTAACCACTTCCTTAGTTATGTTCATATGTTAATTACTAACTGTAGTTCTAACTGATGCATTTTGTACAGACAGGGTCGAGACAACTTTATCTGATGCTGTGACAATTTTAGAACTATGCTTATGTGTGTGGGGGGGTGTCAACTGAGAGATGCACAGATGATGTTTGAAACCATATCATATATCCTTATACGGTAATCAAGCTATGTTAAATTCACCCCTCCCTGCCCTGTTTGAGGGTATAAAATGTCCAGACAGGCAGAGCAGGGGCAGAACTTCTTTCCTGATGCTGTGATCTCTGTTTAACTACTAATAAAACCTTTCAAATTTATCACCTCGCTGTCCTCAGTCTTGATTTTCCACACCACAGCCTTCTTCAGTTTAGTTATCTCAACTGGTTCCCATCCATGTAGTTTACCACAGCTCATAACAAACTACAGTTGAATGAGAGAGAGAGAGACCACAATAATTGGTTTATAAATAAGAACCAAGAGTCTACAAAACATCCATCCACAGTTTTGCTTTAATATTATAGTAAATAAACTGTATAAATCTAAGGTTGTTCTGTATGAAATGAGAAAGATAAGAAAAATACTATAAAAGAAATACTAATTTTAATACTTAATATTTAATTCACTTTGGATTTTATTCAAACTCTTCTTCCCCTATGTCATGCTTTCCAAAAGCAAAACGGGTGATGCACTCCTCAACTAGTACAGTAGATGGAATAGGCGAAAGCCGTCCTTTTTTGCCTTCTGTTGAATTGCTGCCAACTGGGTAGAGAACATGAAGAGTCCACTTCACGGGTATAACTCGTGCTGGCCAGGATTAGCCATCAGGATTTAAAGTCCACTCTCAAGTCCTGTGTTCCTCAAAGCAGTCTAAAAAGTCCAGAACTGCTTGCAGCTTTTCAGTATCTAGATAAAAACATATACAGAGAATTGTACTTGTATTGTTTTTATTTCAGCCATGAAAGAAGAAAGAGCAAATTTTAAGTTTGTCACCCTACAGTCATTCAAAATCAGAACAGTCACGATGGATTTGGTGGGAATTTTTCAGACATCATACATCTTTACATATCAACACTGCATTCACAAACCTAAAAAGAGGGTCTGGCTCAATAGACTGGTTGAAAAATCTCAAACACAAATATCATGTTATACTGACCAGGCCATGCTGAAAACACTGGATAATTACCTTACATTATACACTTCATGCATCAACAACCTTAAACTACAATGTTATGAAGAGAACCATATGAAGGTCTTACACTGCAAAAAATGTGTGTTAAAAAATAAGAAAAACAAAATAAGAAAAAGAATAGTTGAATCAAGCAAAATTATCTGCCAGTATAGCGATAAAATTTATTTTGGTAAGATTTCTTGAAACAAGAAAAATATGTAGCACTGTAACTTATCTTGTACTCTCAAAAACCAGTAAAAATCATCAATATAAGGTGTTATATTATCAGAATAATTTTATTGTCATTATGCAAGTACAAGTACAAAGAGATGAAGGCCCCAGCATTTGCATTTGCCAGGAGGGCAGCCATTACGGCACTCACCTTGGAAGAAAGTACAGAAAGGAAGGAGGGGGAGGGGGATAAAAACATGTGGGGAAAAAAACTCTTTGCATAAGCACATATAGAGCTGATGAAGACGTTTGGTACAGTTCAGGAAAGGCTGGGGGGGCAGCCGGACCAGCACACTGCCTGCAGCAATTCAGTCTGTGCTCAAAGAGTCCTCAGATGGCAGCGAGGGCACAGAGTTGCCATAGAGACAACCTTGGATCACTCCAGAAGTCCACAAAATCCAACTTTGTTTAGGATAAGGAGGGAAGGAAAGAGATAGAGACTCTGTGAAGACATTCCTCAGGGGAGGTTAGCAATCTCCAGGCGCCTCTCGAAGGTTATCTGGAGATAGTGGGAAGCCGAAAAGCAGATTAGACATGGTTGTTGACTTCGAGCAGCTGCAGAATATTCTGCAGTCACTTTTGATCAGTCAGTTTGGTCTCTAACACTCAATCTTTCTTTGCAAAGCTGCTAGTTTGTCCAAGATTGATTCCATGTGGCAACTAGTAGTAACAGTCTGTGAGCCAACGGCCCTGACCACCACATCAATTCGGTCAGGCAGCAAACGTTCCCTCAGGACAGGCAGGTTCCCCCGGACCCAGGCTTCTCGTTGAGAAAATTGTCAATTGCGTTCAAAGACCATCTGATAAATTCCATAATTTCTTTAGTTCGAGGAACGCGCTCAGAGAGACTCCAGCAGACCAGACAGAAGAAGCAGAAGCAGGGAGATAAGGGAGGGAGGGAAAATGCGATGGAGAATTGCACAATATAAGGTTATAATGTACTGCCTGGTTCACCTGTAGTCCTCCAGGATAAAATCCCATCTGGACACTGTGCCAGTCCGCCATTTTTTGGTAGTGTGGTGGATGGCACAGAGCCTCACAAAGATCAGACTGCAGCAATCTGGCCACTGGACAAGTGGGGCAGTAGTGGTGAATGCATGCCTCTTAATACTTTCAACCCCTGGAGTGAACTCCTGCATCTTCTTAGGAGACCTGAAACTCTGTGTCCAGCCTTGTCTGGGATCTGGTAGCAAACACCACGTTATGCCTGTCGTAGTCCAGCAGGTTCTGCCACAGAGCACAATGTCGCTCACCTAAGCAGAGAGAGAACACATCAGCACATGAGAAGACAAGCATGTGTAAGTGTAAATATGTATGACAGGGCAAAAACAGGGAATCTACCAATACAATACTGACTTGGTTGGTGAGGGCCAGAGAGGGCTGGTTTCTCAGCTCCACCAGATACACTGCCAGGCTGTGAACTTTGTCTATGCCTGGTATGGCAGAATCAACCACAGCCTGAAACAAAATGCATAAGAAACAAACTCTGAGGATAGTGAAGTGGGACAAAATGCAGATAAAGTAATTTTATTTCTTCATATGTAATTTTGTATTTACCTACCGCAGTCTCATTATGAATCAGACACAGAGGAGGCACCTGGCAGCGGTATGAAAGCAACCACTGAGGATGTGGCATCCTCGGAGGAGGCAGCAGGCTGGAAGGAGGCAGAGGGCTGGGAGGAGGAGAATGGTTCAGAAGAGGGACAATGCAATGAGGAGACTGAGAAGCTTGGGTCATTGAGAAGACCTGGCACATTAAGATCATGTGTTTGGTCTTCCTCAAAGCCCTCATCTTCCTCACCCTCATCCACATCCTCCAGCATGTCCTCTGTCTCTGAATTGGTTCACATTCAGGGGCTTTCCAGTCTGACACAGAAGGTGGTCAACAGCTAATAGCTCTCCTGTGAAAAGGACACACACACACACACACACACACACACAGTTATTAACACGTTTAAGTTATACTGAAAGAATTTTACATATATTGTATTTAATTAGAGTATCATTTATAAGCTTGAAATGTAAATTAAGGCTATTAAACCTAAATCATTATGTAGCTAGGTATAAATTACACATACCAGTGTATTTTGCAGGTGGACTGAAGGATGGCAACAATGCCATGCCAAACACTTTCAGCCTGTCCTCAGAGCTAGGGGTCTTCACAGAGTTAGGAGGAGGAGAGGGGCTGGGGCTTCTAACCACTAAACTGGGCTTCAGTGAGGCAGACTGTGACCCACCAAAGGATGATTTATTAAACTAAAAGGAGAAACATTAGTTAATGTTGTGATGCAACAAATGCAAAATGATTCCCACAAATCATTAAATACTAAGCAAATATTCACCATTGTTAAACTTGGATATTTCTCTGGAAATCAGGGGCCAATTCTTACACCACTGGCTGCAGAGCTTCAGCAGGAGACTGAGTGGCAGGCTGATGTCATGTAATAACAAGAGTATAACATTGTAACTAACATGTTAACCATAAGGAGATGCTTTTGAAAACAAAAACAATATCACCTTAACATGGAATCCACAATTACAGGACAAGGACCCTCTAAAGAGAGTACATGGTGTGCTACACAAGTGCTTACTTTAGCACATTACAATGCTGTTAATTAAGCAAAATATTGACATGTTTTACATTCAGATAGTGTTGACATATCTAACTAGTTGATATGTAGAGGTGTGTGACATTGCAGCACATAAACACATAATACTTCCATGTTTGCCTGTTTCCACACATAATAATACTGTCTTCCTGCAGAGTAATATTACATGTATTACACATAGTGTGTAACGTTAACATTGTTTACATTACAAAATGTAAGGTGGCTAATTAATGTTTTCATTTATTTGGCCAATCAAATTGAGCTAACACTAGCAATCATATTTATAACTTGATATGAACTTGCAGTGGATTTTCATCAGAGAAAATGACAGCACTGTTTACATTAGGCCAAGTAAAAAAAAACAATTGATCATCCCCACCCGACCCTCTAAAAAGCTCCCGACCATTTTTTTTTATGCAAAAAAGCGCGCCAAACACGCTAGTCTGGCCTACAATCATTCAAATTTACACCTGCTAGCCGGGACTGGCGCGCAGCTAGTGTGAAGTGTGTCCACCTGTGAGTGCTTTGTAATGGTGGATGGGCTTGCTGGACAGAAACTGCGATAGAAGTCAGAAAGAGTGATAGAAGTCAGTCTCCAAACACAAGCAGCTACAAAAAAACAACAGAAATAGAAGCTCGATTTGTCGCTAGTCGTTTTTAACAAAGAAAATGCCGCTAAGAGGTTCAACTCAGAACAGAATGATAATTTTAAAATGCTCCCACGGATGTTTACACAAAAAGATCACTGATTCGCTCATTTCGCTGTCAATCAAAAAGGGATTCTGCCTCAGACAGATCATCCAATCATCATGCAGAAGCTGAGCGTCCGGGCCAGCTGAGGCCAGCCCACTGCCCCATAGACCCCCAGAGATGCTGAGCGTCCGATGGGCGGGACAAAGCCCAGCATTTATCCAATGACTCGTCTCGTTTCGCTGCACTCTTTGCTTCGCTATTGAACTCTGGACGCTCAGCGTCCACCCTGTTTAAAGCGCTGTGAAGCTGCGGGAATGAGTGAGAGGAAAGCCGCGTCGTTACCAGTGATAAGAAGCTGATTCTGAACAAAAGTTGAGCGCGTTGTAGTGCATATTTAGTCAATGACATGTACACACAACAGTATATTATTGATCACTTATTTTTTTGACATTTTAGGGGAAGCTGAGCTTCCCTTGCAGTCTTAGAGCAATCGCCTCTGCACTAGATGCATTTTACCAGGAATCATTTTAATATTTGCTACATACTTTTCTACCATCGATCTTAAAAAAAAAAAAAAAACACCTCCCCCCCCAACCCAACATTTTTGGTGAAAAAGGATGATCACCAATTTTTTTTTTTTACTTGGCCTTAGACTCACTAGTTTACACATAACGTTACTCAGTTATATCAAAACAGGAAGATGGTTAACGTCAGCAAGCTAACTAGACCTAATACGATATCCTGTTTATATGAACTTTCACTGTATTAAACCTATAAGAGAAAATGTCAGCTTGCTTCACTAATATTAGCTAGTGAATGTTAGCATTAGCATTAGCGATCTGACAAAATGATCAAGTTCCTTTGTGTGACGGATGAAAACATAACGTATGACAATTTAGCCGAAAATAAAAAGTTACTTTGATGATTTGACACCAGATAATCCGATTTTCCTCTCCAGCGAACCTTTGACAGCTTGAGCATCGTTTCGTCATCGCACAATGGAGAAGAGCGCCGTGATTGGTGCAGCTCCAATGTCAACCCGCGACGCGATTGGCCCACTTCCATTCTCACAATGAACACCATTGGCGCATATCCATTCTCACAATGGACAGCTAATATCGTGCTTGGGTGCGCTGAGCGCCATAATGCACTTCACATTCAATACACTATAAAACATGTGTTAAAAAATAAGAAAAAAATACTTGAATCAAGCAAAATTGTCTTAAGATTTCTTGAAACAAGAAAAAAGATCTTAAAAATAGAATCCTTTAATGCACTTGACACTCAATATGGTATTTAAATAAACAAAACAATGATTTTAAAGTCTTTCTAATTTAAGACTGTAATACACATAATAAGGTAATAAGTATTAATATTATTAATATTAATATCTGCTCTGTGGGGTCCAGCGCATTGTTTTCCTGCATGCTCAGTGGAGCTGAAAAAAATTAGCATAGTTCTTAATGAAGTGACCAATCAATGTTTGTAATCAAATTATACATTTAAAAATGATCTGTTTATACAAAATGATTTTAGACTGTTGTAATAATGGTTTTGCTGTTATACAGGTCATAAAATTAGAATATCATGAAAAAGTTTAGTTCAGTAAGTTCAGTAATTCCATTCAAAAAGTGAAACTTGTATATTATATTCATTCATTACACACAGACTGATATATATCAAATGTTTAATTATTTTCATTTTGATTATTATAACTACAACTAATGAAAATCCCAAATATAGCACTTTTCCACCAACACGGAACCGGCACCGTTCTGGTTCACAAACCTAATTTTGAACCGTTCGGCGCATTTCCTCCAACAAAAATACTGCACCCGAACAAGGAACGTTCATTCGCGGTGGGAAACAAAAAATATTTGTTTTTTCAGTGCGAACCAAACGCGCCTGTGCACTCAACGCAAGAAGATGTCGACTCGTAGCGTACAGTGGTCCATTGAAGAAACTCAGTTTTTGTTATCTATTTGGTGTTCTCCGGAGTTTCAGGAGAAACTTGAGGGGAGTATTAGAAAGGAGAAACTCTACAGCGAGCTGGTGGACGATTTAGCTCGGGCAGGTTTTGTTCGTTCAAGAGAGCGAGTGATAAATAAGCTAAAGAAGCTAAAAAAAAGGACTACAGAGATTCTAAAAAGGAGCTATCATGCAGTGGAGCTGGACGAGGGAAGACAAGATTTGACTTGTGACGTGAATCAAACATTTGTACCAAGAGTACAAATGCTCGCAAGTAGTCGATGCGCTCCGTCATCTTTGCTTATTTAGTTGATGACATACACCGTGACGTATCCTCGTTTCAACTAAAACTAGTGGAAATGCAGGCTGGTTCACTAAAAAGCACCGTGGTTCTCATAAGCCCGAATGGCACCAGTTCAAGAACCAGATTTATTTTGGTTGAAAAGTGCTAATTTAGTATCTCAGAAAATTTGAATATTACTTAAGACTAATACAAAAAGGATTTTTAGAAATGTCAGCCAACTGAAAAGGTGTGAGCATGTACAGCACTCAGTATTTAGTTCGGGCTTCTTTGGCCTGGATTGTATGGCGTGGCATGGAGTCGATCTGTCTGTGGCACTGCTCAGGTGTTATGAGAGCCCAGGTTGCTCTGATAGTGGCCTTCAGCTCTTCTGAACTGTTGGGTCTGGTGTATCACATCTTCCTCTTCACAATACCTCATAGATTTTCTGTAAGGTTAAGATTAGGCGAGTTTACTGGCCAATTAAGAACAGGGATACCATGGTCCTTAAACCAAGTAGAGTTGGCACTGTGGGCAAGTCCTTTTGAAAAATGAAATCTGCATTTCCATAAAGTTGGTGAGCAGCAGGAAGCACGAAGTGCTCCAAAACTTCTTGGTAAATGGCTGTGTTGATTTTGGACCTTAGAAAACACAATGGACCAATACCAGCAGATAACATGGCACCCCAAACTATCATTGACTGTGGCAACTACACTGGACCTCAAGCAACATGGATTCTGTGCCTCTCCTCTCTTTCTCCAGACTTTGGACATTTACATTTACATTACATTTACAGCATTTAGCAGTCGCTCTTATCCAGAGCGACGTACAACAGTGCTTTGTTCCCATAAGAGAATTCATCTCTGCTAATAAAGACAGGTTAGAGTCCAAGCATCTCTTCAGTTCAGACATTGTTAGAAAAGCCATTACTAATACCTTAGAAGAAAGGATTCACAGTTATCTACAATATGAGCATAACAAGGCATTACAACAAGAGATTTAAACTAGTGCTAACTTAAGTGCTCCATAAAGAGATGGGTCTTCAGTCTGCATTTGAAGACAGTGAGGGAGTCTGCTGTCTGAATAGCCAGAGGGAGTTCATTCCACCACTTCGATGCAAGGACAGAGAAGAGTCTTGATTTTAGTTTCCCCCATGTCTTGAGGGATGGTGGGTCAAGCCGAGCTGTACTGGAAGCTCTAAGGGACTGAGGTGCGACTCGAGACTTGACCATTGCGTTCAGATAGAGAGGGGCTATGGTCAAGTCTCGAGTCGTTCCCTTAGAGCTTCCAGTACAGCTCGGCTAGTACAGCTCGACCTTGATTCTAAAGGAAATGAAAATTTTACTTTTATTAGAGAACATAACTTTGGACCACTCGGCAGCAGTCCTGTCCTTTTTGTCTTTAGCCCAGGTGAGACACTTCTGACGCTGTCTCTTGTTCAAGAGTGGCTTGACACAAGGAATGCGACAGCTGAAACCCATGTGTTGCATAAGTGTGGTGGTTCTTTAAGTCCACTCTTTGTGAATCTCCCCCACATTTTTGAATGGGTTTTGTTTCACAGTCCTCTCTCTCTATTAATGTGCTTGGACACAGAGCTCTGTGAACAGCCAGCCTCTTTAGCAATGACATTTTGTGTCTTGCCCTCCTTGTACAAGGTGTCAATGGACATCTTTTGGACAACTGTCAAGTCAGCAGTCTTCCCCCTGATTGTGTAGACAACAGAACTAGACTCTGAGATCATTTTAAAGCCAGGCTGTTTTGAGTTCATTAGCTGATTAGAGTGTGGCACCAGGTGTCTTCAATATTGAACCTTTTCCCAATATTCTAATGATCTGAGATACTGAATTTGGGATTTTAATTAGTTGTCCGTTATCATCAAAATTAAAAGAAATAAACATTTGAAATATATTAGTCTGTTGTATACAAGTTTCACATTTTGAATGGAATTACTGAAATAAATAAACTTTTTCATAATATTCTCATTTTTGACCAGCGCCATAGAAACAATGCACTCTGCCACAAGTGCAAAACAAAATAATCCTAATAAAATCCTTTGTCACAAAGTGTCATCAGTTTTATTGGAAAATATATTAAATCTTGTATTTCTAGTCATGTCTAGGTTTTAGAACAATGTATTCTTAAATTAAGTAAAGTTGTCTTGAAATTCTTTTGACACCGGAGAGCCTCAAGAAATGTATTTTATATTACTGAAAGTTTTTATTTCATTTTAGAAAATCCTTAAAACTAGAAAACTAATCTTAATAAGATAATCCTAGACAAAGTTTCTAAAAACTAGAGTATTTATCTAACACATACAAGTCAGTTATTCTTAAATGAAAAAAACAAGACCTATTGTTGATTTTCAAGATTTTCTTGCTTGTTAAGATTTTATTTTTTGCAGTGTATCTTCAGATATGTGTAGAGACATGTTTTCTGAGGAACTCAGTGGGACAATGGCAGGCCTCATTCTACACCAGCTTTAACAGTGTGACTTCATAGACTTAGTGTGTGCACTTAAGTGACCTGCCTACAGTCTAGATCTGTTTCCTATTAAAAATTTCTTGAGCATCATGAAGAGGACAGTCAAACAACTGTGACCATGGATTGTTGAGTAGCTCAAGTCTTTTTACAGCAAAAATGAACAAAACTTACACTTACAAAACAAAGACAATTAGTGTCTTCAATTCCCAAACAATTAAAAATGAAATTAAAAGAAAATGTTTCTAACACAATTATAAACGTTAGGGTTGAGCCAAATACTAGTTTCAGACAAGTAACCGGTACAGATAAAGCATTTGTGACGAGTACGATCACGATACGAGTAAAACTCCTCAATATCCCTGCTCGTGCTGAAGGAAAATTCTCGTTGGATAACTGTCTTCACGATCTGTGATTGGCCAGTCACACAGTGCACCCACCCCTCCCTACACAGACAGGTCTCTGTAGCTCTCACTCACACTCCCTCTCACACAGCAGGGTTTGTACGGGTGCTCACAGACACAGTGAGCCGGTGATAACAGCATGACGGGAGGCTGCGTTAGCTAGCCTGCTAGTGTATGTATGCACACCCCCAGCTGGAGGTTTTGCAGGCTTATTTTTCCGAAGCATGGTGTGTGTGATAAAATGTGGCAACGCTAATTTTGCATGCCAGTTACAGCACGACCATTAATGGCATATGCAGTGAACATAACGAACATTGTTGAGCATCTATCAACATTACTCTGCAAAATGTACCACTGCGTTTAGCCAACTTGAGTACATCAGAGTACAGTATACAGTTACAGAGTAATCAGCCAGTTTTCTCTTCTACAGTAGACAAATGTACAGTACTTTGAAAAAGTATTCATTCCCCTTTAACTTTTCCACACGTTACACCTACAAACTTCAGTGTATTTTTTAGGATTTAGTGTAGTAGGCCAATGCAAAGTAGCAAGTAATTGTGAACTGAGAGGAATTTATAGATATTTTTCCACTATTTTTAAATACATACAAATCTGGAAAGTGTATTGTGCATTAGTATTCAGCCCTCTGTACTCTGATACCCCTAAATAAAATCCAGTGTCACTCGTTTGTAAGGGACTGTACATACATCTTGGCATATGATAAGTAAATGACTTTAAAGGAGAACTCTGGTGTGAAATGGGCTTTGGGTTTAGTGAAACATGATAACAAGTACAAACTTAAGTAGCCCACCTCTGTTCACTCCCAGCATTACAAAATACAGGGCTTTTAGCCAGTGCTCTCAACAGGCCAACAATGCTAGCGATAGAGGCATAGTGTTTGTACTTGTCATGTTTTACTACACTCCAAGTCTAACACCTTAATCTTAATGATAAATGTATTGAGAATAAACATTGTAATTAACACTTTCTACCTGTTTTTGATTATATTTAGGAAAGAAGCATCAAAATCTGATGAAAAGACTTCAAAAGGTCCTACACTGGCGGATTTCCCTCAGACATAAACATAAAACCATCTCTTGCAGTGTGACAAAAAAGCAAAACAATAATTTCGAGTATATGTATGTATAAATGTTCTCAACTCGCCCCCAAATTTGACATACTACAGTAACTGCTCAATCAAATGAATAAGATAAACATGCGGTGAAGAAAATTGGTATTTAAATTGTGTGAAACTGACACCAATAAATCCATAATTCCTGCTATTTACTTACTTAGAAATATATTTTTTTCTCAGTAGCATAGTCGCTGTGAAGTGTGGAGAAGTTTTGCGATATATTGATTATCACTGAATCGCAGTTTTGAGATATCGCCATTATCATTAATTTACCACAGCTGAAGGGTGCTGGAAAAACATGAAAATGGACCTTAAAAGTGCTTGAATTTTACCTTGTAAAAGGTGTATGAACCCTGACACAGTCACACACACACACACACACACACCTTAATCATCATTGTTCAACTTTGTGTGGAAAAAAATGCCAAGGACATTAGGTAGTAAAAATAAATAAATAATTGAAAGAAAAAAAATCAGTTTGATCATAAAATAAAAAAGTTATGTTGAGTATGACAACTATTGTTCATGCATACTTAGTAGTTCATAATTTCCTACTGCAGGAGATTTATTCATTCATGCACTTAAAAATATTCATGTTCTGAGTTTATCTAAAATAAATAGTTCTTACTTTTGTGATCAAAAACATTGATTTGAATCTCAATTTTGAGGCTGTTCTGTAAATAGTTTTCAGTAGTTTTTAAATAATACATATAGCAACTTCTGATCAATCCATATCAATTTCAGACGTAAAATAATTTACCAATTTAAGCACCACCCACTTACAGTTAAACCACGCCCAATTCTGGTTTAGGCCCCACCCACTCCAATTACAGATACGTATACAGATCATTTAGATTGTTGTACAGATACAGATAGTGGTGTACTCGCTCATCCCTAATAAACATGCCTCTGTTCCATTTTTTAATTTGATGAACAGATCCATTTTTTAAATTTGTTTACATTTAATAAATACACAAAGATGAAACTGCAATCTCTTCTTTGTGCTGTTGTCTGTTAACAGTTCATGTGGATTCACAAAATACAGATTTCATTTTTTATTGCATTTTTAGAGAGTGTCATGTTATTTTTGTACATTGCTCACTAGCTGAAAGACTTTTGGAAATGAATTCTGATACTCTATTGCCCTAAAACAATTGGAATTGGAATTCTATTACATTGGAATTTTACATTATTTTCTTATGCTTTTTCTTCCACAAAGACCACAGAAGATACTACAAAGATGAATACATCACTCTGCTGAAATAAGTAGAGAGAATAGAAGAGAATATGGCATCCAGAAGAACTTCTGATACTCTTCCTTTTGCTACAACTCTGCAGGAAAACGCTGAAAAAAGGGACAAGCATCGGTGTTCAGACTGTGGGAAGAGTTTTAATCACAAGTGTCATCTACTACAACACCAGCGTATTCACACAGGAGACAAACCCTATCAGTGTACAGAGTGTGGAAAGAGTTTTAATCAGCAGAGTAGCCTCCAAAAACACCAGCGTATTCACACAGGAGTGAAACCGTATCAATGTACAGAGTGTGAGAAGTGTTTTACTGTACAGAGTAGTCTCCAAAGACACCAGCATATTCACACAGGAGAGAAACCATATCAGTGTACAAAGTGTAAGAAGAGATTTACTTCACAGGGTTATCTCCAAAAACACCAGAGTATTCACACAGAAGTGAAACCATATTATTGTACAGAGTGTGAGAAGAGTTTTACTGTACAGAGTAGTCTCCAAATACACCCGCGTATTCACACAGGAGTGAAACCATATCAGTGTACAGATTGTGGAAAGAGTTTTACTGTACAGAGTAGTCTCCAAATACACCAGCGTATTCACACAGGAGTGAAACCATATCAGTGTACAGAGTGTGGGAAGAGTTTTAATCAGCAGGGTAATCTCCAAATACACCAGCGTATTCACACGGGAGAGAAACCATATCAGTGTACAGAGTGTGGAAAGAGTTTTACTGTACAGAAGAACCTCCAAAGACATCAGCGTATTCACACAGGAGTGAAACCATATCAGTGTACAGAGTGTGGGAAGAGTTTTGATCAGCGAGGTCATCTCCAAATACACCAGCGTATTCACACAGGACTGAAACCATATCAGTGTACAGAGTGTGAGAAGAGTTTTGCTGTACAGAGTAGTCTCCAAATACACCAGCGTATTCACACAGGAGTGAAACCATATCAGTGTACAGAGTGTGAGAAGTGTTTTACTGTACAGAGTAGTCTCCAAAGACACCAGCGTATTCACACCGGAGTGAAACCATATCAGTGTACAGAGTGTGAGAAGTGTTTTACTGTACAGAGTAGTCTCCAAATACACCAGCGTATTCACACCGGAGTGAAACCATATCAGTGCACAGAGTGTGGGAAGAGTTTTAATCAGCAGAGTCATCTCCAAATACACCGGCGTATTCACACAGGAGTGAAACCATATCAGTGTACGGAGTGTGGGAAGAGTTTTAATCAGCAGGGTAATCTCCAAAAACACCAGCGTATTCATTTAAGAGAGATACCACTGTTACGTCCTCTAGGGAAAGACGCAACAAAGGTGTTTTAAGTGAGCACCCACTCAACCTCAGACCAACAACCACACTAGAATCAAGTATGTTCAACACGGGTTTATTTTCTGAATGGCTCAAATCAACCCAATAATCAAAAACAGGATGTTCTCACTCAGGGTGACCTCAGGCCAAAACAATAAACAAAACACTCTCAAACAAAAGAAAACTAACTTACTATGATTAAAATAAAGAAAAGAAAATACACAAACTTGACCTACCTATTCTTCTCCAAAAACAGAGGCAAAATGGATAGTGCAAAAGAAATAGGCCGGTCACCCCTACAATCCTGTAGATTAACAACACATACAGATTGGTCTAAGGTGGCGGGTGCCCACTGGAGCAGCACGTCAGACCAGACAAAAGGCAGCTCACAGACTGCTAACAAAACAGGCAATTTATTAGCCTAGTCAATTAGGCTAAGCCAATCAGAAGCAGTGGAGAACGCTGGGCAGCAGGCCGGTAATTGATCCACTCAGCAGTAGGCGGAGTCACATCCACTTCACACAGATCGACCAATCCACGCAGCACAGCAATCAACCAGCGACCTAAGAGCAGCCAGAGAGAGAAAGCAGGAAAGAAAAACACTCCCCAACCGTCACAGGACGTAACAACCATGTAACAATGCATTTCCCAAATGACAACACGTCACAAGTGAAATATCATTTGATGCATTTTTGTATCTAAAAATATCAGCTTCTGTTAAGGATTTTACTCATTACTGTTTGTTTTTTTATGTGGAACTCACTAGAAACCAACTTCAACTGTAATATAGTTTGTGTTAGAGATGATATTGCACCAGTTACAGTTAAAAACCTACCATACCAACATAAGCCTAGGTCCTATTATTAACCAGTTAATGGATCAGTGTTCAGCATAAATTAACCACACCTGAGGAAACTGATTATAGTCAGTTCAAGAATTGATCACCAACACATCAGAAAGAAAAAAGAAAATCTATATTTCTATTATGAAGGACAATAAGTAGATACAAACCGGATTCCAAAAAAGTTGGGACACTAAACAAATTGTGAATAAAAACTGAATGCAATTATGTGGAGATGGCAAATGTCAATATTTTATTCATAATAGAACATAGATGAAAGATCAAAAGTTTAATGTGAGTAAATGTAACATTTTAAAGGAGAAATATGTTGATTTTAAAATTTCACAGTGTCAACAAATCCCAAAAAAGTAGGGACAAGTGGCTGGAAAAAGGAAATTGAGCATATAACGAACAGCTGGAAGACCAATTAACACTAATTAGGTCAATTGACAACATGATTGGGTATAAAAAGCTTCTCAGAGTGTCAGTGTCTCTGAAGCCAAGATGGTAAGAGAATCACCAATTACACCATTGTTGCGCAGAAAGATAGTGCAGCAATACCAGAATGGTGTTACCCAGCGTAAAATAGCAAAGACTTTTAAGTTATCATCATCAACCGTGCATAACATCATCAAAAGATTCAGAGAATCTGGAACAATTACTGTGCATAAGGGTCAAGGCCGTAAAACTCTACTGGATGCTCGTGATCTAGGGGCCCTTAAACGTCACCGCACCTCAAACAGGAATGCCACTGTCAAGGAAATAACAGAATGGGCTCAGGAATACTTCCAGAAAACATTCAGTGAACACAATCCACCGTGCCATCTGCCATTGCCAGCTGAAACTCTACAGTGCAAAGAGGAAGCCATTTCTAAGCAAGCTCCACGAGCTCAGACGTTTGCACTGGGCCAGGGGTCTTTTAAAATGGAGTGTGGCAAAATGAAAGACTGTTCTGTGGTCAGATGAGTCACGATTTGAAGTTCTTTATGGAACACTGGGACGCCATGTCATCCGGACCAGAGAGGAGAAGGATAACTCAAGTTTTTATCAACGCTCTGTTCAGAAGTGCATGAGTGCTTGTGGCATGGGCAGCTTGCAAGTCTGAAAAGGCACCATTAATGCAGAGAACTATGTTCAGGTTCTAGAACAACATATGCTCCCATCTAGACGTCATCTCTTTCAGGGAAGACCCTGCATTTTTCAACAAGATAATGGCAGACCACATTCTGCAGCAATCACAGCATCATGGCTACGTAGGAGAAGGATCCGGGTACTGAAATGGCCAGCCTGCAGTCCAGATCTTTCACCTATAGAGAACAGAGCGACAAAGAAGGCCCAAGATGATTGAACAGTTAGAGGCCTGTATTAGACATGAATGGGAGAGCATTCCTATTTCTAAACTTGAGAAACTGGTCTCCTCTGTCCCCAGATGTCTGTTGAGTGTTGTAAGAAGAAGGGGGGATGCCACACAGTGGTAAAAATGGCCTTGTCCCAACTTTTTTGGGATTTGTTGACACCGTGAAATTTTTAAACAACATGTTTTCCCCTTAAAATTATACATTCTCTCAGTTTAAACTTTTGATCTGTCATCTATGTTCTATTACACATAAAATATTGACATTTGCCATCTCCACATCACTGCATTCAGTTTTTATTCACAATTTTAGTGTCCCAACTTTTTTGGAATCCGGTTTGTATTTTAAGTTTTTCTGTTCCAGTACTTTTACTCACAAGAAAAATGGGTGGGTTCAGACAAAAAGGTTCTTTCTTCTGAACTGTGTCGGATCCAAACCAAATGTTTTTAGTCTACAGCAACAATAAAGGGACTGGCCTCACTGTTCCAATACTTTATTATGCTCAAGATGAGTTCTAAAAGAGGTGAAAACATGGCCAGCAGGAGTCATCCCTGCTCTTCAGGACTGTTTTGAGCACACTGACTAGGACATGTTTAGGGAGGCTGCACCATATGGCAACTTCATCAGCTTGATTGAGTACACATCAGTGATTGGCAAGTGCATTGATGATGTCACTGTTACCAAGACCATCATCACACATCCAAACCAGAACCTGTGGATGACTGCAGAGGTGCGTGCGCTGCTGAGAGACTGAGACTCCACCTTCAAATCAGGTGACAAGACTGCCCTGAGAGATGTTTGTTGACTTGGGAAGAACTCAGAGAGAGAATCCTCACCACTGAACATTGATGACCCCTCCATGGAGATTGTTAGGAGCACCAAATTTCTTGGTTTTTAGCTGATGGAGAACCTCACCTTGTCTAGAGCTATGTGATTTTATCATAATACATTTTTCTATTTTGATCGATCTCGATAATTATCACAATATTACATTTTCTAACACTGTCATAGTTTTAAACATCTTTCTAAAAACATCAGACTAAATACATGAAATGTTACAATTTAAAATATTAAAATGTTTATTGCCAGAACATAATATTGTAGCGTCCGGCTGGATGTGTTGAAAGGATGGATGAGAAAGACGTTTACAGTCGTCGCTTTATTGTTGAAACTTACAATGATTGCTGTTGGCCGCAGCCACTCCAACATAACAACAGGCTAGTGTCTGCCAGCTCCTGTCCAACACATGGCTCATGGCTTCAAATTAAAAGTCCCAAAATTGAAGCCGCAGTTAAACAGTAAAATGACAAAACAAAACAAAAACGACAGACAGACTGTAGAATGAAATGTGAAGTGATCAGTGTGAATGTACCTGTTCACAACTGTCATCTGAACCAGTAACATTATCCTTCTGGCTCTTTTCAGTGAGGGACAGGGGGGAGTCTTCCATCATTGAAGTTGTAGGTGTTGTTCTGGTTATCTGTGAAGATATATTTCATAATCATGATATTTCAGAATGTAAAAAAGAAATAAATGATCAGTGTGATATGAATACTGCATTATATACAAACAGATTGAGCACAGTATTCAGAAAAAGTCTCTAAAATTAGATGCACTTAAACCTAAATCCAACTACACAGCAGAAAATCCATTTAATCTAAAATATTTCTTCCTGCCCAGCCAAATTCAGTCTACTTTCACACAGCTCAAATCTAACAAGAATTGTGGGGACCTTTCATACACAATGTTACAGTTCCTTGTGGGGACCAGAGTAGTCGAGGTTTGGACAATATTTTAACTCAGATATTGACAAATGGTGTGTTGTGGGGACATTGTGAGTGTACAGAATAGAGTGATAATTAACCAAGAAAAAAATCCCTGTGAAGGTTATAATCCAGCCTAAATATGCTATTGCCCCTAACCTTCTACATACAGTACAAAAACCAGTGTAGTATACTAATTCTCAATAAATTACAACCAAAAAAAGCTCTACCTCCCTATAACTGCTTAAAAAAGACATAAAACAAAACAAAAACGACAAACAGAGACTGTAGAATGAAATGTGAAGTGATCAGTGAATGTACCTGTTCACAAGTGTCATCTGAACCAGTAACATTATCCTTCTGGCTCTTTTCAGTGAGGGACAGGGGGGAGTCTTCCGTCATTGAAGTTGTAGGTGTTGTTCTGGTCATCTGTGAACATATATTTCATAATCATGTTATTTCAGAATGTAAAAAAGAAATAAATGATCAGTGTAATGTTAATACTGCATAATACTGCTGCAAAGTTTATGTTGTGCTCATTCGCCTGATCCAGTAAATAGAATTACTGAGTTCCCAATATTTAAAAAAATTTTTTTGACATGGCACTTATCTTTTTTTGCAATATGACACGTGTGCAACACACAGCTTATAATGGCATTTGGCATAACCCTATCTTGAAATCATATGGAAATCATATGTAATATGTCAGAACATAACAGAACAAACATATGCCATTTTTTACTACTATGTTGTTTTTTTATTACTGACGTAATTTGACTTCCAATATCTTCTGAAAACTTCATATTCCCTCTTTGTGTACAGCATGATGTGGTAGATGTCATTTAACTTAACTAAACTTTAATTCTTACACCAAGTAATTGGTCATTTGTGCTATTAAGCATGTTAATTTTTATTTTGCAAATTACATCCATCCATCCATCATCAACCGCTTTATCCGGGGCCGGGTCGCGGAGGTAGCAGTCTGAGCAGGGAAACCCAAACCTCCCTCTCCCCAGACACCTCAGCCAGCTCCTCGGGTGGAACACCGAGATGTTCCCAGGCCAGTCAAGAGACATAGTCTCTCAAACGTGTCCTGGGTCTTCCCCGGGGCCTCCTCCCGGGGGGATATGCCTGGAACACCTCCTTAAGGAGGCGTCCAGGGGGCATCCGAAACAGATGCCCGAGCCACCTCAGCTGGCTCCTCTCGATGTGAAGGAGCAGCGGTTCTACTCCGAGCTCCTCCCGAGTGACTGAGCTTCTCACCCTATCTCTAAGGGAGCGCCCAGCCACTCTGCGGAGGAAACTCATTTCAGCCGCTTGTATCCGTGATCTTGTTCTTTCGGTCATTACCCAGAGCTCATGACCATAGGTGAGAGTAGGAACGTAGATTGGCCGGTAAATCGAGAGCTTTTCCTTTTGGCTCAGCTCCTTCTTCACCACAACGGACCGCTGCAGCGACCGCATTATTGCGGAGGCTGCACCAATCCGTCTGTCAATCTCATTCTTCCATTCTTCCCTCACTCGTGAACAAGATCCCAAGATACTTGAACTCCTCCACTTGAGGAAAAACTTCTCCACCCCCCCTGCACCCACCTCCACCCACCCACCCGCAAATTACATATTTACGTAAAATGTAGCAGTTAAATTAGATAAATATATTTAATCAAGTCAAAATGTTGTTGCGTTTAACTGGTTATTTTATACATTATACACATCGTGTACTGTTCAACATACTTGTGTTCTCCAGGGGCAGTCTTCACCTCCATAGTCATATGAGATTTCCTCTCCTTTAATGTCACTCAGGGCAAACAAACAAAGGTGTGGGTGTCCATTCACATCTATTTTTTTCATTCTACAGTTGGGATGTTTGTGCTCGTCATGACCAAATGACCCATCTTCTCGAGAAGCATCAATACTTATAAAGATGAAAACATGAAAAGAAGAAAAACACAAATCACAATATATCACCAAAAAATTCAATTTAGCACAGTAGAGTATAGCAGAAGAACTGTGCTTAAGGTGCAGTTTGAAGTCTTACCACCATGTTTCTCCTCTCCATTTGAAAGCAAACATAAATGCAGCACACGATGGCTGGTACACCTTTCTCCTTTTTTGTGTTTCTGTATTATTTATCAAGGCTCCTCTGAATTCTGCAACAAATTCTCCTTTGCAAATTAACCCTGTTGCAAATACTCCACGTCCTTTAAAAATCAACAAAACAAGAAAGCAATTTCACCATTATCATTAGTGTATGGTACTAAGGATGACAAGTGCACAAAACTGATCTCAGTAGAAAGTAGATTATTTGCGTTTTCTGTATTAGAACTGATGAATCCTATCAAAACATGACTTTACCTTTCACTCTATTGATGTACTGCACCTCTAATCTGCATGTTTTGTCAGTCTGTGAAATAATATGTTGAATGGCATCCTTAAGGGGACTGACCCGTGGTGGCATTTCAAACTGCAAGAAAATGTAAAAAGATAATATTCCATTGGATTCAGTTACAGACTGATGTCTTTTATACTTATTGGTTGTATATTATTTTATTAGGCTTACACTCAGATACTTCAAAAACAAAGGTATTACATACTTTCAAAATGCCTAATCTCAGTTTGACATTAGACAAAAAAGACGGATGCCACTTAAATATAAAATAGAATGGAGAATGTGATATTGTGTAGTATTGGGGGGGGGATATAAATCCTCATAGTGGCTGGTTAACTTGCAGGATGGAAATACACAACCTGAGGAGCAGTTATTTTCTTTTTTCCCTATTTTATTAGCTTTTTTTGTCTGTGTAGTCCAGGTCCTGTTTTATTAAGCCCAATTTTAGAGCATTGTTTTAAATGTTGGGAATACATTTTTGAATAAATATGACATGCAACTCAGGTGCATTCCTACATATTTTTAGCATATAAACAAAGACAAACATGTGTCCCTACACAGAAGGACCTATTTCACATGGCTGCACTGATAACTCGAAAGAAAAGTGCATTTCCTGAAAATGCAGGATGTTGCACAGTCAACATGGCACATACCTATTGCTAAGGTATGCCAAGTGGTTGCCAAGGTGTTGCTATGGCATCTATGGTAGTTGCTATGGTGCTGCTAGGTGGTTGCCAACATCATAGAAAAAAAGCTTAATGTATTTATTCACATTTTCAGTTTAGGTTCATCTTACTAGCAGTGCAGAATGCTCATAAGTCGACACATGTCCAAGAACTTTGGGGTTCTGACTAATGTAGCTAGGCCATTGTTTTAGAACAGCGAGGCATTAGCTGCAGTTAGGTCGCATATATATATATATATATATATATATATATATATATATATATATATATATATATATATATATATGGATGGGGAGAAAAAACCTATATTTAGCACTTTTACAATGCACTCAAACAGGTGTATATTTTAGAGAAATAAGGATTTGTAGCTAATGCTAGCTAACCGAGTTTGCTAGCTAGGCCAATGTTTTAGAACACTGAGGCATTAGCTGCTAGTTAGCTAACACAGCTTATATTAGGTATAAATGGTAAGGGAAAAAAGCTAAATGTGCATATTGATATATTTATTTTACTAGTAGTACTTACAACCAGTAATATGTCAGATTAGTTTCGTCATTTAGGGTGTTATTTTACAACACAAAGCCACTTTAAGCTTTTTTCACATTAAGCATTTTTCAACATCTGCTTTGCTTTTCACATTTTTACTTTAAATAGCACATAATTACCTGTTCTTACTTCCAATAAACTTGTTTTGTAGTTAATGTGACCGATGCTTGTGATTTTACACAGCCAGCCTCACCTACTGCTATCAATCATTAATGTCTGCCAGCTCCTGTCCAACACATGGCTCATGGCGTCAAATTAAAAGTCCCAAAATGGAAGCCGCAGTTAAACAGTAAAATGACGTTTTGTGTTTCCTGTAAAATCAAGCACCTCTATTTCAATTTTTAAACTCATTTTCTCATTTAAGTTTAGATAACTTTTTCAAAATATGGTTAATTTTTTTGTTTTCAAGTTTTTTTTCTCCAAGTATATGGTCTTTCTTAAGGGTCCTTATTAAAACAAATATGATGTATATAACTGCTTATTAAACATTTTACTTCCGTTTACATTTTACTTATCTTTTTCTAGGTATTAGTAATGGTTATGTTGTAACTGTCTGAACTGAAGATTGGTTTTGGACTCTAACCTGTTTACTAACTGAAAATTTTCTAAATGGAATAAAAGCACTGTTGTACGTTGCTCTGGAAAAGTGTATGCTAAATGATGTAAATGTAATGATTTAGCAATATAATTTAGCTATGTTTAAAATGTGTTATGTTGATGCTAGGCTATTGTAAATGGTTGTTACTACACTTGTTTATAATTACACTTACAAAAGCTATCTATTGCCTATTAGCACTAAGCTAATATGACAACCTTCTAATTGCTTTCTGCTAGGATAAACATTTAGCAAGGTAGCTTACATAAACATTCACACTGAATTCAATGTAAACTTAATTACATTAATCACAATGTGACTAATACTAACTAGGTTATGAATAGAAGAAAAAAACATTTGAATTCTACACTGTAGTTAATTAAAATCAATTAACAATTCTGTAAACTATTTAAAGCCAACTAAATTAATTTGAAGGCTAACTGTTTATATTGGAATGTCATACAAATGTGCTTACCTTGTATATCATTTTTGTTCCTCTGTCCAAATGATCTTTAGCTGGTATCTTCTGCAAATAACAATCTTCTTTGGCTGTTGTACATACTGCCATGTTTAACACTGATATGTTCAAAAAACACTCCTAATGGGGACTCGGAAATGGGTGTTACCTGACTATATATGGAAAATCAGTGTGAGAGCAAAACCAGTCAAAAACAGTTAGGGGGCGCAAGTGAGCATGTCCCACACACACACACACTGACGAAAAAACATGCTTTTTGGGCCAAAGCTGAAACTCACTCAGGCACATTTATAACAGCTCCTGGACTGATCTAGAAGGGTTTCCCTTGTGGGGACTCGATTTTTTGTCCCCACAAAGCAAGAGGTCCCCATGACGTAACTGTGTAAACAGATTGATATCCCCACACCGTGATAATTACCAGTGCGCACACACACACACACACACACACACACAGTGAGCCCTCACCCCTCATAAACAGATGAGCACACAGCGACCTCACACTCTCTCCTGTATGTGAAATATCCTTCACATTTTCACAGCACTGTATTTGTCTACACAATGTTTGTGACGTTTGCACATTGTACTATAAAAAGTGTTAAAATGATTTTAAAATTGCTGCTAAACAACAGCCTCAGTTAGAACATTAACCACATATGAATGCAATAACAGTGCCTAAATCTCAAGACATACCACAAACTTCCAGTGATTGTTGTTTATGTTGACAAATGATATTACTCCTCCAGAAGAATCAAAATTCACCTGTAAAAATATATTTTAAGGCATTTCAGTGCTTTAAAGTGTAGTACACCATAACATGCAGCATATTGTTCTTACATTATCTATAGTAGTCTTTGGTTTCATAAATAATTGGTTTTGGTATTCATGATGATGTACTGAAAATAAACTCAGATGTTTCAAGCTCTGTCGAGTCTTTTCTTGTCCCATGCAGAATCACACCACTTATGTAGTGATTAAGTTGGAATAAATGTCCAGACTTGTTGTGCTTATGTAATATTGCCTGAATGTTAACATTCTATTGTCTAAAAATTGAGACAGGAAAATGTAATTTAGATTAAGGCTAGTTTACAGACAAATAATTTCAAGGTTCTTGGGTATTATGTTTCATGACCAGATTATAATTAAAAAAATCTTTACAGAAGCACTCTTAAATGTTTATTTGGTTTAACACTGCACTGTGTTTATAAGAATATATAGAAATGACATATTTCATTACAGGTGATGAGGCTCAATACATTTATTAGTTATACATGTTTTAGGCTTAAATATGTTTAAATAATGTTTAACATCTATTTAAAAATGTTTTAGACTTAAAGAACTTACCTCTCCATTTACCTCTCATGGGGACGAAGTGTCCTAAAGTCTGCATGTCGCAAGGTGCTTGTAAACTTCTGGTCAGATGACTGTATGACTGAAACAACCATTTCTGTGTTTGCAGATTTCCACAGAGTCTTCCTGTTGATAGATTGCACAATTCATTCTTCTGGGAAGGATTAGTAAGAAGAGTCTTTGCCCTTCTTTAGCTTCTCTTTCTGGCTCAAGTTCACCTCTCTGTACATCTGTTTTGTTCTTTTTGGACAGGTTGCTGTGAACAGTTTTTGCTGTTTCTGGATTTGATTGACTTTTTGGTAACGTTATTTCTTTCACTTTTGAATAATTCATATCCACAGCCTTTGTACTATTCTTTTGGGCTCCATTTCACTTTTTGGTGCAGAATAGTATTTTACTCTACCAGCCTCTTTTGGTGCTGATTCTTCCCTCTTGGCCCAACTCGCTTCTGCAAAAGCTGGATTTTTCATGGGTCACAAGAAGGTCTTCTGGCAGACTGAACCTCATTACATGTTCAATGTATCTTCCTCTCAAAGAGGAATACATCTTCCTAATAAATTCTGCACGCTTTAAGTTTCTTTGTTTTTGAAAGATGGACTTTTTTACAATTCCAAACCATTTTTCCATATGACAATTTGTGTCCCTTGTTATGTCCAACCCAGTTTTACAGTATCTCTTTTGTTTGTCTGAGGCATATCTTCTCAAATCCCCCAGCATTCCCATATTATTTTCCAAAAGGAAACAAAGGATTTCAGGACAGTTATAGGAATTTTTCTCTTCAACATCATCTTTCTCCATTTCCAATGCATTTGTCACATCTTCAAACACCTTCCTAATTTCTTTGGAGTAAGGGTACCTGCCCAAGATTGTCTTGGCTGACTTCTGCTCAGTGTCATTGTCCCAGATTTTGGATTCATTGGCTTTAAGGCTGTTTTTCTTCCAATGCCACACATTACTGCTTTAATGACATAGGCAGAGCACAGATGCAGAACTGTACAGGATTTTACTTCTGCCCATGTCTTAGAATTATTTACAATTGCATACATTCTTTCTAGATGTACATCAATACTCTCCTTGTTGAACGCCAGAAGTACAGCCTGCATCAAACCCAGCTGTAGTCAGTTTCCACTTTATGAACTCTTAAGCTGCTGTACTTGGACAGTTTCAGCAAAAACTGCATCAGCCAAAATGTTATTGGGGGGACTGAATGTTAATTTGTAATCATCTCACAAACGGGAAGGGGAGGAGCATCTCTACCTTTTCCTGCCAATGTGAGTAAATAATAAATAACTTCTACATTGTTCATGTATTTTTGACACTACACCTCCAGTTGCATCTAGGTACAATGAGTCGAGGCTTTTGTTCCTAAGGTGTTGCACCAAGATGCTAATACCTGCTTCTGTGTAGAGATGAGTACCAAAGGGATTCACTTGTAGATGCTGAACATATCCAGGGACATTGTAAGAGTTGTCACATTCTTTAATGATGGTCTGTGTGAGGTACATTTCCATCATAGTGTTTTCATGCAGCTGTGTTCCTTTTCGAACCTCTGCAGTTTTAACCTTAAGAACATTTTTGTTTAGACATTCTGTTATGTTCTCAGACAACAGTTCTTGAACCGGAGTTGCACTTAGTCTTCAGTAGTACTCCTGACTTTCTCCATGACTAACTGCTCTAGCTATTTTTCCTCTCCATACATTGCATGCTGGCCTAAACTGTGTCTCTTTTTTAAGATGACGGATAGATTCAATGCGACAAACTGTCATTCTGATGCTTGACTGAAGCTTAGCAGGCTTTCTCTGCATTATAAAGGAATACCGGGCCTTACAAGTGGAAAATTTGCAAAATGCATGCACAGTCAAGTAGGGTGCTTGTCTCTTCCTGCTTCCTGTAACTCTAACATGCTGATAAAGTGAAATGGAGTGGACAACAAGGATTTTTCTTTTTAAATTGGCTGTAGACAAAGTGGGTCCATGGCTGTCAAAGTTTATAGAAGCCTTTAATGGGTGCAATTTTTCTCCATTGTTTGTGGCTTAAA